>JAVSBU010251731.1:0-11728 GCA_033118015.1 Loricariichthys derbyi | reverse complement strand
GTTATTGTATAGTGCTTTCTTTGATTAAATCCATGGGGTACAGAATTACCCCAGGTCACTAACAATGTAAGCAAAAACGTGCACACATATGAGGGTTAAAAAGTAGATTCATAAAATCTAAATGTAATTATGTGATTATTTTTGTTTAAGCATGTTCTGTTAATAGACTCTGTGCTCTTAACAATAACCAAGTGCAATTTCTTGTTATCTCCAAGCATGTGTTCCGGTACCAGTTACAGCCCACACATTAAGATGTTCTTCCATTCCATACACATTCCAAGATGCTACTCAACTTTGGCTCCACCCACCCAAACCAGACCACAGAAGGTAGAGATTCTGTGTACCAAACTAAATGTCATTTTCTCTAAAATATTAGTCCTCATATTATTATATTTTACTTTAAGTATTATATATATAAAGTCCCAGTATTTCATACCATCAAATTATATAGGGTAAAAACCTAACACCTCATAGTTAGATCTGTTATATGCCCAGACTGAATAATTCAGTCCGATTTTGGTTGGTATAAAGCATTTAGAAGAAATAAATTGGGGAAACCCCTCGGAGATTCCAAAGTGGTCAGACTTCAAAGTGTTCGTTTCCATCAGACTGTGCCTTATCAGGTGACTGGCGTGTGCTGCGAACAGAACATTTAAAGTGTAATTGACGATTCAAAAGACCTTATTGATCTTGTTTTATATCAAATACAACAAGTGTGTTTTAGACATGTTCAATACGTATTTCAAAATAAGCGATGATACGTACGTATCTGTCAGAATTGCTCGCTGTGTCCGTCTTGTTTGGAGTCATGTGATCACGTGATAGCATATCACGTGATGCTATGATATAGCACTCGCTAACAAGAAACGAGCGCACAGAATGTTTATAACCAGATTTTGCCAAATAAACGCATAAAATAAAGAAACGAATATCATAAGTCATTAGAAGGTGAATTTTACACATATGCAAAATATTGTTATAACATAGTGGGACTTTTAATATGTTGTCTCTGTTAATATTTAGTCAGCTCCTGCACATTTAAAATACAGTAATACCTGATTTATTGTGGGAGATAAGTTCCAGAACCACCTGCAATAAACGAAAATCTGCAAAGTAGAAATGGTATATTTATTTAAGTATTTATACACTATATTAAGGCTTTAAACCCCAGCTGAACTCAGTTAGGCATGCATCAGCTCCTCACCGCTAGGTGGCAATAAAGACCGCCTAATCACAATCGCCTAAACACACAGAAGCAGGTCCACTGGGTTACATCAGTGGTTTGGTTTAAATGATTAAACACAGCTAATAATAACAACACTATAATACCTAATAATTAGTTAGAATTAATATTTGTAATATATTTTTATACATTTTTGGATTTTTTCATGTCAAAATTCATAAAATATATTTTTTTTCCCGCCGATCGAATTCAGTAGAAAACCCATTATTTTTCCCCTTAATATCTTATAAAAACTTGCGAAAGAGTGAAGCCGCAGTAGCTGAAGCGCGAAGTGGCGAGGTATTACTGTATTACTGTAGAACTTATTAATTAGATAATTTAATTATTACATATACCATCTAAGCCGATCAAGAAGGTTGGGCCCCTTTTGAGTCTTGGTCCTCCCAAGGTTTTTTCCTTATAACATTTAGTTTTTCTTTATGCCTGTCACCCTAAAAATGGTCAAATAGTGACTGGCCTTACTGTAAATATTAGAAAATATTATAAAACATAAATCGTGCAGGGATCAGGGTTGGGTATTTGTCAGGCTCTGTTCTGGTACTGTGGTGAAGGCACTGGACTATGGACCAGAAGGTTCAGGGTTCAAATCCCATCTGTGCCAAGCAGGCACTGTTGGGTCCTTGAGCAAGACCCTTAAGCTACAATTGCTTGGATTGTTAGATTGTAAGGGTGTCTGATAAATGGTGTAAATGCTTTGAAACAATGCTCCATTACAAAAAGAGCTATAAAAATGACTAACTTGGAGTAAAAACATACTGATTTTCCTTATGAAATGTAGTAGGTAAAGGTAAAAAGTATTCAGATAGAGAAATAATCAAGTTCATAAAAACATAAAAAAATACTTGTACATCGTTACTTCCCAACTCTGCTC
The DNA here is from genome assembly GCA_033118015.1 of Loricariichthys derbyi. Classification (NCBI taxonomy): domain Eukaryota; kingdom Metazoa; phylum Chordata; class Actinopteri; order Siluriformes; family Loricariidae; genus Loricariichthys; species Loricariichthys derbyi. The sequence goes on along the minus strand of JAVSBU010251731.1, from coordinate 9,614 downwards.
AAGGACCTAACAGTGGACGACTGGTCTAGGATTTGAACTCCCAACGTTAAGACCGTAAGACTTAATTATTAAGACTTATTACATCCCCCACCATCAGGCTGTTGAACATCCACACAGTGGATATAAACGATGCTTTCATATTCCCTAGCCGTAATTGTTCCATGCAGTTTTTCTCAGACGCCGCCGCCCAGTTGTACATCATTAAGTCTTTAATGAGAGAGCTCCCTTTACCTCGCACCGGAGCCCAAGCACATCCCCACGCCAAGAGGCCAGATCAGAAAAGGATCCACAGGGTCAAAAGTGTGGAACACTGCAGGGGTGTCCACGGTAAGTCACAAAACACACTCTAACATATGGTACTGACCACTTCAAAAGCCTGATGCTCAAGACTGGACTGCAGTTTTACAAACAGTGCAAGCAGTAACAGGAGATTCATGGAACTTTCTTAATGATCGCTAATGAGGGCCAATGGTATAAATAAAAGGCTGGATGTTTTTAAATATTAGTACTTTAGACCGTTTACATCAACTTAAGTGATGAATATTAAAGGAATCCACCAGAAGGCCTGCTTGCTTGCACGAGAGTTTAATGTTGTATTAATTATTGTTTTACATGAGATTGGGTTACAAGAAATTATAAACAAAGGTAATTAGGTTGCATACAACCAGGCAATTTACTAAAAATCCTTAATATGAATGATGAAAGTGAAGTACAGGATATCTAAACAAATCTATCACAGTAACCATAATTATTTAATGACCAGTTACACCAGAGGAACGCAGCTCCAATCCTGGAGTTCCAGATCCAGGCACAGTGATTTTCTTGTCCTAATGCACCTGATTCAACTTATCAGTTAATTACAGGGTTTGAAGGTGTGCCTGCAATACTAAACATCCACTCGCACACAATACGCACTCTGTGTGACCACCCGAACTCTCCACTCATTCCCCGCCCATGTATGCAGCGTTAATGCCATTTTTCTTTAAAAGGAAAACATTTTTACCATTGGTTCCAGACTTTTTGGACACTATTTAGCATGATGAATGTGCTTTAATACCTGTTCCAAGCTCTGACGGCTGAAAAACGGCCTCGGCAAACTTCTCAGGCATTCTCCCCCGTGGAGTAAAATGTTAAAGAGAACGTTGGAGAACCCTGACCGAGACCATAGCTCATGACTTTAGTTGAAAGCTACGTCGCTGAGAAATGCTTGGAGAGCAATATAATGCATATTTAAACCAGCCCTCGCTATGTTCTTATTCATATTAAGGGTATGTGATAGCATTATCTCATAGCGAATGATTTTGCAGGTAAAGATATGCTGCACATGCTTCTGTTTGGTGCTTTAATGCTACAGCGTGCAACAAAGTGCTTAACAAAGAGCTTTTGAGCAACCGTTAACTTACAACCACAAATCAGAAAAGTTTGAGACAGGATTGGAAAATGCATATAAATAAAAAAACATGCTGTGTTTTTTCTTACACTGAATATGACTTTTATTTTATTGCAAACAGCATGAATTTGAAATATATCATGTTTTCTCTTGTCAACTTCATGTCAATGGTTAATAAACACCATTCCTGCATTTCAGGCCTGCAACACATTGTTGGGACAGGGGCAATTTAGTTAGTAATTAATAAAAACAAACTAACTAATTTCAAAGAGTTTAAAAACTGTTTCTCAAAGAATGAGTGCAAGGATCTGCAAATTTCTCCCTCTACAATACATAACATCATTAAACAATCAAATGAATCTTGAGGAATTAAAGTGCATAAAGGCCAAAGGTGTATCTTAAGCTGAATGCTGTGATCTTTGATCTCTCAGAAAGCATCAAGAACCACCATTAAACAAAAACTGATAGAACCACATGGATAAGGGATTTACTTTATCAAACCTTTATCAAGAACTACAATATGGAGTTACATTCACAAATACCACTTAAAACTTTAGTGTGCAAAAAAGAAGCCTTATGTTAATCATATCCAGAAGCTCTGTTAACTTCTCTGGGCATCTAAGATGAACCATCACACAGTGGACACAAGTTTGGTGGTTTGGTCAGGACCCTTAGCAAGATGCAGCATTAATGCAGAAAAGTACATTGAGATTTTAGAGTAACTTATACATTTAATATGAGATCTTTAACAGAACTATTCATGCCTTTTTCAACAAGACAATCCAAAACAAACCAAATCAGCAAAAGTTATGACTGAAATATGCAATTTCCTTACAATCTTTCTTTGAGGAACATTATTTTTAAACATTTCTATAATTTTCTCACACATTTCCTTTTCCATTTCCATCACCTGATCTTCAAAGTCTCTGACTTACTTTGATGTTGCTTTTGTACCAAATCATGATCATAAATCACCTGTTTGAAATCACATCATTATATAGATTTTAACCTTATTACTAGCCCTAAATTTCCACAATCCCGACTTTTTGGAACGTGTTGCAAGCAGCAAATTAAAAATAAGTGAATATTTGCAAACAAACAAACAAACAACCCCCCCCCCAAAAAAAAAACAATAAAGTTTATCCATTTGAACATTACATTACATATCTTGTCTTTGTAGTGTATTCAATTGAATTTGGGTAGAAAAGGATATCATCATATTCTGTTTTTATTTATGTTTTACACAAAGTCCCAACTTCATTGGAATTGGGGTTGTAGTTTCAGATTAAGCAATTTATGTAATTATGTAACATCTGTTCTCTTTCATTAAGATTAAAAGGACAGTTCAAATGTTTTGATAAATCACGTCTGGTTTTTTTAATCATCAGATCTAAGCAGCCATAGAAAATTAATCGATTTACAAGGACATTGTATTCTGTGATGATGACTAAAAAAGTGGAAGCTTAAAATGTGCAATACAACAGGTGATAGCAAACATTTAAAATAATATATAAACTGTTATAAAAAGCCCAACCAATGATGGAATAATTCAAACACAGCAGAAAGTTTAGTGTGCTTTTGCTTATCTGAAATAATCAGTCAAAATCACTTCACTTAACAGTAAACAGACTCCACTATGTTCCAGTGCAATAAACTCAGGGAACTACTGTAAACAGGTTAGTTATTCCTGAACTTTATAACATAAAAAACCCCAAATATGCAGAGTTCATATTTACTTGGCTTTTATTTCATTACAGTAAATGACAGTATACGAACCCAAGATATTTCATGTTTTTCTTTTCTGTTCAGCTTCATTTCATTTGTTAATAAACATCCATTCCTGCATATCAGGCCTGCAACACATTGCAAAAATAAGTTGGGACAGTAAAGTATTTACCACTTTGATATGTTGCCATTCCTTCTTACAACACATTACCAAAGTTTTGGTACTAAAGGTACAAAGCAATGAAATATTTCTGGTGTTGTTTTGTCCCATTTCTCCTGAAAACATATCTTAAGGTGTGAAACAGTATGGGGTCACCCTTGTCATTTTTCGTTTCAAAATTCTCCACACATTCTCTGCCATGGTCAGGACTGTAGGCAGGCCAGTCCAGTACCCGTACCCTCTTTTCTGCAGCCATGCCTTCGTAATGGGTGCAGCATGTGGTTTTGCATTGTTTTGTTGAAAAATGTAAGGAAAATAATGTACATTTCTAATGCTGTCATCATAAAAGTCTAAATGACCTTTGCTGAGGACACTGACACAATATATACCATGACAGATCCTGGCATTTGGATTTGCTCATAACAGTCTTGACGGTCCTCTTTTTTCTTTATAATGCATTTATTGATGAATTGGAGATCCTCTGCTCACCTTTGCTCCTCAAAGACTAATCATGATGTAATCTTTTGACATCACCTTTTTGAAAATCACATGATTATTTATTTGACCTCATTTTTAGTGCTAAATTATCCTTGTCCCAACTTTTTTGGAATGTGTTCCAGACCTGAAATGCAGGAATGAATGCAAAAAATGCTGTGTGACGTGATATAAAAATCAAAGTAAATGTAAAACACATTGTGTGTTTGTGTTGATTTTAAATCTTTATTTAGGTTTAGGATATGTCATTTTTTTTTTAGAAACATGAATGGGAAAATATTTCACATTTAAAGTGGATATGTGTGGAATTAACCCCAGAGTGTCATTGTCAATGTTCACTTGGAGTGCTAGATGTGAAACCAGCCTAAATAGGAGTTCTGGAGAAGAAGGAACTTTCCTTATACTAGTATTTATTTATTACATTATAATATAAAGTAAATGGTTCATGTGATGGATGACAGGCACATATGACGGAAGGGGAAATTAAGGCTCTACAGAGCCTCCAAGAAATATTCAACCCCCTGTAAATTTTGCAGGTTTACACATTTGGAGTTAACTTAGCATTGTGAAATTTGGACTGCAGATGGGCCTGGATATGTGAAATGTACTGCAGCAAAAGAAGAATGTTCTTTTTTATTTTTTATAAATATGCTAATTTAATTTACCAGAGGGTCAATTATTGTTCAAATCCACAAATAATCAGAATTCTGTTTGGTTCCCTCTGTCATACCCACGGAGCAAACAGAGTCCAATTCTCAGAAGGCACTCGATGTTGAGCCGGGTTTGGCGCGCCCTCTATCGCCCGAGTTCTAATAAGACTCACCTCTGGCTTATTTGCAGCAACGGTTAAATAGACTCGGGGCGCGCCAACTTGGCGCGAAGTCTTGCCAACACAGTTGTGCTACCGAGCGTTTCTCTTGAGTGATTACCTGTCTATTTGGTCTGTGGATTTTCGTGCTGGTTATTTGGATTACGGTATTTGGATTCTCCCTTTGGCTCGTGTGACTGATCTTTGTGTATCGACTCCGGACTGTTTACCCCGACTACGTTTCCTGTATTAAACCCGCCCTTCCTGTTTCCTTACCCCACTTGCGTCTCCTTTCCTTACTACCCGTTACAGAATACTTCGCCACCCGCGAGATGGCGGAGGTTAAGGATCTTGAGGAAGCTATCGCCCACCCTGGCGGTCTGCTGGGTGAACATTATGTTCAGCTGCATCAGGTGGCCGCTACGATCTCCACCATGCTCACCCAGCAGCACGAGCAAGGTACGCAGCTTTCTGAGATACAAGCTACGTTAAAAGCCATTACTGAGCGTTTTAAAACCGAATGTGTGGTACATTAGGCGAGTCCGGTTCACGGGCCTAGCATGGATCCAGGGTTTTCGGTTAGTAAACCGGATAAGTTTGATGGATCGCCAGAAGCGTGCCAGGGTTTTTTGCTGCAGTGCTCGCTTTATTTTTCTAATACCCCGACCGCCACCGATTCGGCCAAGAATTCCTTTGTGGTTTCCCCTCTAACCGGCAAAGCCTTGGATTGGGCTACAGCAGCTTGGTCGGTTATAGAGAAGCAAACGTACGAAGATATGTCAAAGCCTTCAAGCTAGTATTCGATCACCCGCATGAGGGCAGGTCGCACGGGGAACGATTGGTGGAGATAAGACAAGGGCACCAATCGGCGGCCAAATACGCCCTGACATTTCGGATCATAGCTGCAGGGAGTGGGTGGAATGAAATGGCATTGATCGTTATGTTTCGCAACGGGTTCCGGCCGGAGTTACGTAAAGAACTGGCATGTAAGGGCGCCGGCCTGCCCCTCGAGGCTCTAATCACACTCACTATCAAACTAGATCAGCTCAGATTTGGAGAGGAACGTGCTGTTCAGGGACCCTCTTCGAATCAGAGTAGTTACACACCATCCGCGGGAACGCAATCACCCTCAAGTCCACTTCTTAGACCTAACCCGAGACAGGTTTATGATGAGCGCATGGAGACGGACAATGCTTGAGCGCTTGCACGAGAAAGATGCCATCGCCTGATGTGGGACTTATGTTTCATCTGTGGGATGCCAGGTCATTACGCCCCCAGATGCCCAAACCGCTTTTCCCGTGACCCCCAAGGGGGGTCATATCTCGTCCCGCGGTGGGCCCTTCCGTGCTCCGCACGGACGCTCAGGCCGTCCACATGAGCCAGCTGCACAACCTATGGGAAAGTGTGTGGAGACCACTCCACATGCTAAAGCGGTAAGTTATTGCGACCCAAGTGCGAAAATGTTCACCATTCCGGTCACTTTGTTCTGCCAAAAAGATCCTTTTGTCGTTCCAGCGCTGGTAGATTCCAGATCAGAAGAGAATCTGATAAACCGACGAGTAGTGGAGCTACGCAAGCCATAGTGAGACCCCAGAAGCTGGTCGCAGCCGACGGGGCGGCGATAGGGGATGGAAGGGTGACCCACATCACCGTACCCATACGAATTGACATGAGTGCTATGCATTCTGAGCAGGTGAGGCTTTATGTGGTCAACCAAATGCATCATTTTATGATTCTGGGGCTACCCTGGCTTAAGAGACATAACCCAAGCATATCCTAGGCAGAGGGAAGTATCCTTATGTGGTCCCCCTATTGTCAACAGAAATGTCTGGTCAAACCGCAGGTTCAAGTATGTGGAACGAATATTGAGAATACTGCGAGTAATTATTGAGAGTAATACGGAAACAGAAATCCCTAGGGAATATCGTGTTCAGTAAGAAAAGGGCAGAGAAACTCTCCCCTCATAGACCGACCAATTGCGGCATCGACCTAATCGACGGCCAAATTCCTCCTAGGGGACACATCTACCCCCTTACCATCGAGGAGGAGAAGGCCATGGATGAGTACATTATGGAGATGCTCTCGCTGGGTTTCATCCGTAGGTCCGTATCTCCCGCATCGGCATCCTTCTTCTTTGTCAAGAAGAAGGATGGGGGCCTGAGGCCATGCATTGATTACCGCAAATTAAATGAGGTGACCAAGACTTACCTGTATCCCCTTCCGCTAGTATCCGCTGCGTTAGAACAACTGCGAGAGGCCAAAGTGTTCTCAAAATTAGACTTGTGGAACGCGTGCAATCTGATAAGAATTGAAGAGGGAAACTAGTGGAAGACGGCTTTCTCGACAACTAAGGGACACTATGAGTACTGTGTTATGCCATTCGGCCTGAAGAATGTGCCATCTGTGTTCCAATCTTTTGAATGACATATTTCGGGACCTCCTGGGCAGGTGCGTAATTGTATACATTGACGACATACTGATCTACTCCCCAGATAGAGAATCTCACATTAAGCATGTAACCACGGTGTTATCCCGTCTAAGGCAGCATCAACTATTTGCGAAACTCGAGAAATGCGAGTTTCACAGGAGGACTACGTCTTTCCTGGGTTATGTTATCAGCACGCAGGGCGTGTCTATGGATGATTAAAAGATTGAGGCGATTGTAAAGTGGCCCTCACCTAGGTCGATTAAGGAACTGAAGAGGTTCTTGGGGTTCGCTAACTTCTACAGGAGGTTTATCAGGAACTATAGCTCTGTGGTAGCTCCTCTAACCAATGCACTAAAAGGAAAAACCAAGCAGCTAATATTGTCAGGACAGGCAGAAGAAGCCTTTAAGGACCTAAAGGGGAGATTCACCACAGCTCCCATCCTACAGCATCCTAACCCTGAGGTCCCCTTCGTGGTGGAGGTGGATGCCTCAAATACCGGGGAGGTAGCCGTGTTATCTCAGAACAAAGGTTCTCCGAGCAAACTGTAGCCGGTGGCATTCTTTTCCCGGAAAATGACATCTGCTCAGCAGAATTACGCCATCGGGGACAGCGAATTACTGGCGTTCAAATTGGCTTTTGAGGAATGGCGGCATTGGTTAGAGGGGGCCAAACATCCTTTCGTGGTAATCACTGATCATAAGAATCTTGAATTTCTGAAGAACCTAAAATGTATGAATGCACGACAAGCTAGATGGTCACTATTCTTTGCAAGATTTAACTTTTCTATTTCCTTTAGATCTGGCAGGCGCAATACGAAGGCCGATGCACTTTCGCGCATCTTCGAGGAGGACGAGGTACCCCACCAGAAAGCTGAGAGCATGCTGAGCCCGGAACTGTTTGCGGCCCCGGTACATTGGGAGGTGGTGGAGGAGATCAAGAGATCCAATGCCAAACAGCCACCCCCCAAACAATGTCCGGAGGGTAAGATTTTTGTACCCGAAAGATTTAGAAGCAGTTTAATTACTTGGGCTCACACGTCTCTCACATCAGGACATCCAGGAGAGACCAGAACCAGACAACTCCTGGAGTCCCAGTTCTGGTGGGACAATATGAGACGCGATATTCACGTCTTTGTGGCATCTTGCACCACTTGCGGACGCAATAAGGTTCCACGAGTCCTCCCGGCAGGGAAACTTGTACCCCTTCCCACACCAAATCGTTCATGGTCCCACTTAGCGGTCGATTTTGTGACCGACATCCCACCATCTGAAGGCTTTACGGTCATCATGACCATCGTGGATCGCTTCTCCCGGGGGGTCAGATTTGTGCCATTTGTAAAATTACCTAATGTTTTCAAAACCGCCGAGGCGTTGTTTAACCTGGTTTTCAGGCTATTTGGCATACCGGAGGATATCGTCTCCGAAAGGGGTCCTCAATTCATATCACAAGTGTGGGCAGCGTTCTTAAATAGCTTAGGGATTACAGTAAGCCTTACGTCAGGGTATCACCAATGGCCAGTGCGAAAGAATCAACCAGGAGCTAAACAAGTTCCTTAGGATACACAGCGCCGAGAACCGACATGACTGGGTCACCTTCCTCCCATGGGCCGAGATAGCACAGAACTCTCTAGTCTTGGCAATCACGGGATTAACTCCTTTTCAATGCATGCTGGGGTAACCCACGGACATCCCTGCAGTAGATCATTGGCTTAAGTGAGGAGAGGAGGTATGGGAGCAGACGCACCAGCGTATCGAGGAGATAATCGGCCGTTACAAGCGACAAGCGGACAAGCATCGAGGCGAGACTCCGACCTACCAGCCCGGGGACAGAGTATGGTTGTCAATGCGCAATCTACACCCACGGCAGGGAAGTAAAAAACTGTCGCAAAAATACACTGGACCTTTCAAGGTCGTGAAACAAATTAATGATGTTACTTACCATCTCGATTTACCTTCACAGTCTCGCACCTGTCCTTCCTTCCACGTCTCGCGGCTGAAACCCTTCATCAATTGCCCTCTGGAGGACGCATTGGCGGGCACGGAGACCGCAGACCGTGAGGTGCTGGGGAGGAACCCTTATATGCTGTGCAACGCATTCTGAGGTCAAGGAGAAGGCAGAGTGGATTACAGTACCTGGTCGACTGGGAGGGGTACGGTCCCGAGGAGCAGAGCTTAGACATCTTAGACCTTTTAATCATCTTTCACCGACATCAACCTCGGCTGCCCGCTCCCAGACCCAGAGGGAGACCCAGGAAGCAGCTACCGCAGAGGGGTCCCAGGCCATCACAACAACCGCGACCAGCCCACACCTTTTACAGATCGTGCCCGGGTCTCAGGGATCGATCTACAAGCCGTCGAGGAGAGAAAAGGACTGAAAACGAGTTTGGAGAGGAGGACCTCTCTCAGCGCCGGTCTGGTGAAGAAACCGGCCCTGTATCTTCGGGGGGGTTTACTGTCATGGCCACAGAGCAAACAGACTCCAGTTCCCAGAAGGCACTCGAAGCTGAGCCGGGTTTGGCGCGCCCTCTATTGCCCGAGTTTTAATCAGACTCACCTGTGGCTCATTTGCAGGAACAGTTAAATAGACTCGGGGCGCGCCAACTTGGCG
>JAVSBU010251517.1:0-11729 GCA_033118015.1 Loricariichthys derbyi | reverse complement strand
CAATTGCCGGGTCAGGGTGCCCCACGGTCCATGCATGCCAAATTTGATGTTTCTAGCTCAAAAATTGTCAGAGTTACAGTCGTCGGAAGTTGGCTGTAATGTTAAGTCAGTGGGAAATTTCTCTCATGTTTTCGCGCATAGCGTGCGAATGCAACATGCGATTTCTTATCTGTATACAAACAACCATCTCCCGAGAATCCTGCACGTTTTGGTGTTTGTCAGATGTCGATATGTCAAACTGCGGGACGAGTTAAGCATCAAAAAAACGGCTGAATAATAAGCTTAAGAATAATTTAAAAAAATCACACTAATTAGGTAATTAACCCAAATGAATAAACATTTTAGGTGGTTATTTCCACTTTATAATATGTACTACACGTGCAAAAATACTTTAAACTGAGTACTGCAAAACCCCATGAAACAGCAAAAATACGGCGATAAATATTTTACTATTTTTTAATATTTTTTGAAAATCCGCAAAACAGCGAGTCCACAATAAACCAACCATCTTTTGTGGTGTCAAGAAACGAAGAGCATTAGATTCTCCAAATCTAGAGCCGTTCCCAAATTCCCACAGTGCAGACAGCCTTTCTCTGAATATACTGGAGGAGTCACTGTTGTGATGGGAAATGGTCCCCTGATTGGTGGTCCTGGAACTGTTTTGATTTACTACATCCAACTTAATGCACCAGATCTCTAGATCAGGCTTGTCAAGTTATTTATAAGATCCATGTAGGGTTTGCTATTAATCAGAAGAAAGCAGTGTTAGGATGTAATGGAGGAGTTCATCCACCTGTTAGCACTTCTAATACAATACATCTCTGTTCTAAGACTCGGCACAGGATTCGTCGGGAATTGTGTTTTTAACAGATTTAGCATTTGATTAGGGCTTGAACTGGAGACTGTAGTTCAGCCGTAAATCTCCGTCTGTGTCTCGCACACTGCGGCTTTTCTCTGCGTTAACAGTGGGAAAACGTCCAGCGCGGCTGAAATGGTGAAATAAGGAGCTTAGTGACTGAGAACAAGGTTTTATTTATTGCAGTAGAGGCTCAGCCCAGTTCTCAGAACGGCTCAGTAAAGAATCAGAGCCTGTGGAAGAATTGCAATCGGCTCTAATCGCTTTGATTTTCGGGGTGCTAACAGGAATAAACACGTGGCTTCCTCAAGTGTGTTTTTGCAGGTGAAACAGGAAAGCAAATTCACACAATCGGTTTTGTTTTTCACAGAGTTCTAATCAAAGCTTATTTACGGATGGGGGTGTTGGGCATTTTGTTCACATCTATTCAAAGGTAATTTGTAATAAAGCCAAACTTTTGTGAAGGAATGGTTGAATACTGTGAATTTTCAACACAACAAGTATCTTATGTTCTCACACCAGAACGTTTCAGGCAGGTCTGATCTGTAACTAACCACAAGAACAGGAAACCAGAGAGAGGCAGGATACGGAGACAGATCACTTACTAAGAAACTTTACATTTATTTAGCTGAACTACAGCGGAAATGAAGGATTTCAGTTTAGTTGACGTTAATTAGCTTTACGATTTTTTCCCCCTTGTGGACCCTTTAGATTATTCAAGGTTTCTACTTATATTTGATCCAAAGCATCACCAGACTTTCACACCTAAAGTCCTAAAAGTAGTAAACTAATTAATCAAATACTATACTTGACTACTTATTTCTTGAAGTAGATGATCCAATCTAACATACAACGCTTGGCCAATAATATTTAATTAGACCATAGCTGGAATAACCTCGTGGTTCAGTATATTCAGGTAATGAGATGATCTCATTCTTTGAGTACATAACATTGCTGAACCCAGACCTGACCTAGAACTGCCAAAGAAACCCAATTTTACAGCACTGCCCCCACAGGTGGTGACCTTTTTTTTGGCCAGACAGTGTATTTATCAGTTCTACACATTGATATTGACTCTCCACATCGCCATGACTTGAAACAATCTGTTCAGATGAATCTTGTTTCTACCTGTGTATGAGTGATGCTAGATATCGTTTCATCGAAAACCTTGAAGTCTTCAATGAGGACTGAGTGCAAGGTGTAGTTCAAGTTGGGTGGAGGGTCTGTCAAGTTCAGCGGGTGTTTTAATTATTCAGACATTGATCCTTGGATTGAGGTGAGAGTAAAATTCAATCACAATGCCTACATTGAGCTGATGGCCAACCAGGTTTTACCTTTTGCTCACCTTAGTGAGGAACATAACATTTCTATCCCTGTTTCCCTATCCATTTCAAGAGGATAATTCAAGTTTACATGGCCGCCAGTCTGACTGATTGGCATGATGAATGTTCAGGAGCAGTCACACGTCTAGACTGGCCTGCAAAACCCAGATATATATCCTTTTAAATAAGTGGGGCGGAGCTATGATCTGGGGTTGCTGCTGCAGTTCTAATTCAGGTCTGGGTTCACCAATGTTATGAGCTCGTAGAAGCTCAGCTTCTGATACCTGAATATACTGAACCACCAGGTTATTCCATCAGTAGATTTTTTTCTTCCCTGATGGCACGACCACATTCCAAGATGATCTATATCAGGATTCCAGGATTGCAAAGCAACCCAATATTACACCACTGCCCTCATAGGTGATGACCTTTTTTTGACCAGGCAGTTTCTGTCAGTTCTACACATCAACTTGGAGGATTTGTAGCTTTGCTCTCAAAAGATGTCAAGATTCATCAGGCTCAAATTGTGAGAGAGTGGTTCAGGGAGCATGAGACATCATTTTCACTCATGGATTGGCCACCTTTGGGCCAATCTTTGGGATGTTCTGGAGAAGACAGTGGGTCCAAATCTCCATCATCAATACAAGATCTTGGAGAAAAATTAATGCAACTCTGGAGAGAAATGAATGTTGTGACATTGCAGAAGTTTGTAGAAATGAGGCAACAGCGAACGCGTGCCGTAATCAAAGCTAAAGGCGGTCCAATGAAATATTAGTGAGACCTTTTTTTGGCCAGGCAGTGTGTAATTCCCCTCCATTCGTTCTTTGAGGAACATAAACATTTCAATCATTTTTTTCAGACGTTTATTGACAAACTGGAGATCTTCTGCCCATCATCAGCCTTTTGTGACTACTTGTTATACCAAATCATGATTACAATCACCTGTTGACCTGGTTTTTCCTCATTACTAACCCTAAATTTTGTTGAAGGCCTGAAATGCTGAAAAGCAAATTTAATACATTTGACCAGACAGCACATGAAATGTCTTGGGATCATAATGAAATTCAAATTAAATGTAAGAACCACTGCAGTTTTATTTGCATTCTCCATACTGCCCCAGCTTTTTCTTATTTAGGGTTGTATGTTGACCTTATTTCTTGCCTCGATGTTGGAGTTGATCATGCCAGCGTGACCGTGGTCCTGTTTTAACAGCTGTCCTGTTTTGGTGCTGAATGAGTTCAAACCTAAGCAGATGTGCAAGTCGTGCTTTATAGTGTAGCTTGTGGTTTCAGCATACAAGGCTGAACCTCAGGTTCTCAGTGAAGATCTGCCGTGTGGTTACCGTCGTTTAAAATGTTGCTGTGTTATCACAAACCCAAACCCCTAAATAAGAAATCTGCCTTCAGTGTTGTTGCGTTGTTTAGTTTCACTTTCTTTTTCTGCATTTTAAGGATCACTCTGGAATTTCCAGCTGTTTGGTGATGTCGTTGTGAATATTTTCTCCTGCATAGTCATGTGTTTGTGTGCGTGTGTTTAATGAAGTGTCATGTCTGGTCAGATCAGATTGTGATAAGTAGTTCTGTTTTATTGAAGGAGCCCTGATTTGTGGTGGGTTGCAGTTGAGCAGGTTCTTGTTTTTAGCATTCTATGGTAAAACACTCATGTTCCGCACACTGTTTGATATTTACTTACTACACCATTATATTAAAATTGTTTTGGAGTAGCGGGGGGGGGGGGGGGGCATGCCAAAGTAGCAGGCACCTTATCACAAGTGATGACTGACACCTGGTGGGAAATGTATGAATTACGCCACTTAAATTAAAAAGTAGACGCCGCAGAGTGGTGGCGTAGGTGGAAAATGCACCTGGTGCCGGCATAATTTGAAAGCCTTGCTAAATTACTTTTTATTTATTAAACAACTAGTTTGTTAAATCATTTATGTAAATCATTTTCTATTCGGCTTAATCCTGGCTCATGGGCAAGCTGGTGGCACAGGGTGCAAGGCAGAAACAACCCTACACAGGGCGTTAATCTGTCGTAGGGAGAACACACTATAGAGACACTTAACCTCACCTAATGCCGGTCTTTGAAATGTGGGAGGAAACTGGAGTACCCAGAGTAAACTCTACTAGAAGTTAGAAGCATTAATTTGAGATTCCGCTCACAAATGACGTGACTATCACACTTCTTACAGATTCTTCTGGTGCAGTTTCATGCCGTGAGTCTCCCGTTCTGCTGCATTCCAAATGTGTTCTATAGGGTTTAGATCCAGTAACTGGGAAAGCCACTGAAAAACACTAAACTCATTGTTACGTTCATGACAACCGGTTTGAGTCGACTTTTACTTTGTGACATGGTGCATTGTCGAGCTGGATGTTGCTATTAGACGATGGGTAAATTGTGACTATGAAGGGATGTACATGGTCAGGAGAAATACTCAAATAGGCTGTGGCATGCAAGCAATTGTTTGCTTGGTTTTAACAGGTCCAAAGTGTGCTGAGACCACATTCATCACACTACTGCACCACCTCCTCCAACCTGCACTGCAGACATCGTGCAGATTTGGTCCATGTCGTTGGCGCCTAATTCTACCCTTACCATCTGTGTGCCTAAATGCAATCGCTCCTTTTTGCCAATCATTAACATCTGGTTTGCGACCCATTTGCCACCCATCGAACGAGATTCACTGTACCACCTCTTCTCATTACATGAATACCATCACACATCCTACAAGTGTTTAAGCCTGATCTTCCTTATAGGATTTTGGAATTTCATTGGATTATCTTGTTTTCAGCTTGTTATAAAGTTAAATGGCATAAACCTGTAATTAATAATGTTACCTACATTTTTTATTATATTATGTTTGTGTATTACATTTATAAAAGATTTATATAAATGGCTGGAGCATCACAGTGGTGGTTATCGGGGTTGCCCCACAGCTCTAGAGATCCCTGGATAGAAACACATTATTTAAAGACATGAGCAGCCTTTCTGTTATTATCCATGAATACCACGATGCAGTACAATAAAGTTATTCTCTTCGTATCCCAGCTTGTTTTGAAGTTAATCACAGAGCGCATGGACAGTCATGCTGCTGACTTTGGATTAGTGACGGTCGAGGGTTTTCCTCACAGGCCTAACAGTTTGAATATTTGATTATTTTTTTGCATTTTTTATTTCATTTAATATAAAAGTTTCGCATAATGATCACATAATGAACTGTGTGTACAAAAAGAATGTCTGACAAAGGGCGCTCGTGGAAAAGAAAGTTCCAGTATATGAGATTCACATGACTGTCCAGAGTTAAATGCGTTAGCTTGCTCAAAAGAAGAATGTAAATGGTGCAGTGTGTTTCGGTGCTGAGGGACTTCGCCCGATACTTGAGGAGTGGAAGATGAACTGGTTTAAATGAACAGGAAGCGACTGTAAGTGCTGCAGCAAGTCAGATCAGCCATTTACTACAAATGTACTTGCTGACAGAGAGATGTTCTACTGGTCAAAGTGAAATTATTAGCGAGTGCATTATGCAAGTGGTACCGCAGCAGTAACGGAATTTAACGATGCTTTAAATGCTATCATATATCCCACCGATACAATGTTGTACAATCCTGGAATGGTCTTGTTGTTTCTCCTAACTGTGTTGAAATCACGATGATATCTATTCTATCATATACGAGTCCAAGCCTAATTTGGATCAGCAGTCAGTAGCACTGAACCTCTACAGCCCCGTTAGTTCTATCTCCTACTTATAACTCGTTTTCGAATCATGATCTGTAGATTAAGATCAGGTATGTTGCTCTCTGTTCTGTATTTCAGACACACCCAAGTTCAAGTTTTAACCTGCACACAGGCCACAGTAAATCAGGTGTATAGAGATTAATGCTGCATTATCACCGCCCTGTAAAATCAGTGTGTTTTTTGCAGGGTTGTGTGTACAGTGGTGCTTTAACGTTTGTCTATATTTCTGCATAAATATGACCTAAAACATCAGATTTTCACACAAGTTCCAAAAGTAGATAAAGAGAACCTAGTTAAACAAATGAGACAAAATATTATACTTGGTCATTTTATTGAGGAAAATGATCCAATATTAGATATTAGTGAGTGACAAAAGTATTTGGAGTTAATTTGCTAGTGAAATTAGTCAGGTGTGAAGGGGCACCATGTTTTATTTAAAGATCGGGGATCTATCAAAGTTTGCTCTTTACAACATGTTTGTGGAAGTGTATCATGGCATGAACAAAGATTTCTGAGGACCTTGGAAAAACGCTGGAAAAGGTAACAAAACCATCTCTAAAGAGTTTGGACTCCACCAGTCCACAGTCAAACCGATTGTGTACAAACCCGGGACCAACAATGGTGTGCACGGCAGGGTTGCAAGGAGAAAGCCACTGCTCTCCAAAAAGAACATTGCTGCTCATCTGCAGTTTGCGTGAACAAGACAGAAGGTTATTGGAAGAATGTTTTGTTCATGGATGAGACCAAAATAGAACTTTTTGGTTTAAAGAAAAGCGTTATGTTTGGAAAAAGGAAAACGCTGCATTCCAGCATAAAAACCTCATCCCATCTGTGAAACATGGTGGTGGTAGTATCATGGTTTAGGCCTGTTTTGTTGCATCTGGGCCAGGACGGTTTGCCATTATTGCTTGTACAATGAATTCTGAATTATATCAGAATTCTAAAGGAGAATCTCAGGACATCTGTCAATGAAGTGAATCTTAAGAAAAGTTGGATCAAGTAAAGTCAAGCCAAGTCAAAATCCTGACCTTAATCCAATGGAAATGTTGTGGAAGGATCTGAAGTGAGGAGTTAATGTGAGGAAACCCACCAACATCCCAGAGTTGAATCTGTTCTGTATGGAGGAATAAAGGGATAAAATTTCTCCAAGCTGGTGTGCAGGACTGATCAACAGTTACAGAAAAGTTTAGTTAGTTATTACTGCACAGGGGGGGCCACACCTGATGTTGAAAGCAAAGGTTCATACTTTTGCCACTCACTAATATGTAATATTAGATCATTTTCGTCAATAAATAAATGACCAACTATAATATTTTATGTCTCATTTGTTTAACTAGGTTCTCTTTATCTACTTTTAGGACTTGTGAGAAAATCTGATGATGATTTAAGTCATATTTATGCAGAAATACAGAAAATTCTAAAGGGTTCACAAACATTAAAGCACCTCTTTAGCTCAGTTTGGTATTTCGTATGGTTTGGTATTGTTGTATAAGCCCGCAATGACTCAGCAGCATCAGATTAGAACCATTTAATTTTTCTGATGTGTGTGTGTGTGTGTGGATCATGGGACGAGGGCCTGAGGTCACAGCAGACTGAGCTTGGCTGGATGTGATGTTCCATTTGTCCACAATTATCTTGTTTCTTTAATCTGTTATTTTCACTTTTCTATCTTTTTCCTGTCACCTGTAGTTTAGCCTTAATTCAGACTCCTGTTTTAGATACAGTGATCCTTTGGAATCAGGACCCTGGAATGTTCATGTTATGAGTGAGTCCAAATCTTCATTTTGAGTTATTGTCCTGCCGATAGAACAAACCACCACCAATTTGATTTCATCAAATCTCCTGGTTCTCCTTCGATTCATGATTCCATGGGTCCTACCACAACCTTACAGACCCTCCAATAAGTGAGGACTGAATTTTTCCCTTTAATGCTGTCCTTCCTTTTACACCAAAACAACCTGGAGTCTCATGTGATCACTAGACTAGAACCCAATTCTAATGAAACTTCAGCTTCTTGTGGTTTTGCAGTTTGTTGGCGTGTTCTTCAGGTCTGGGAAGTGCAAAAGCACAATCCTGTCAACCATCTGAAAAAAAGTCTCAAAGGCTACGGTCATGCAGCAGGCAACGTGGCCCTAATCCGACGTTCGTCTGAACAGTTCACGCTCTTAAACTAATGCACAAAAGAGCAATTCTTCACGTGACCTGCTTGTCTGTCTGTAAAAATCAAAATGGAGTCAACAGTAACAAACTTCTTTAATGGTGATGTTAAAAATGGCACGTTAATACCTCCAACAAAATGCACATTTATTTCTATAGCACTTTTTACAATGGAGCATTGTCTAAAAGCAACTTCATAACTATGGATTATCTTCTAATATCTATGACTATTCCCAAATTGAGCAAGCCTTTGGGCACAGTGGCAAGAAAAAACTCCCTAAATGTTATTAGGAAGAAACCTTGAGAGGACCAAGACTGAAAAAGGGACCCGTCCTCCTTGGGCTTAATGGTATATGTGAGAATTAAGTGCAGTATCAAAGTCAAATTTATTTGTATAACGCTTTTTATAATGGAGTATTGTCTCAAAGCAGCTTTACAACTTATGTAATTCCCAATTTGACCAACAGTGGAAAGAAAAAACTCCCTAAATGTTAATAATAATAATAAGAAGAAACCTTGGGACCCAGCCTCCTTGGGCTTAAAGGTATAGGTACAGTAGGTTGACAGAAATACCTTAAACAAAACAAACTAACGAAAACCATCACGAAATTATAAATTGCCGTAGTTTAGTACATAAAGTCATTCTTAAATCCCGTGACCCCAGAGGGAAAATCTCAGCATATAACCTCCCCATCCGACTGAAGGAGGGAGAGTCACTGTTCTCAGTCTGAGCGTGGTGGGGCTGGTGGTTAAGAACTGCATGGGTGGAGACGAGACAGAAGAGTATCTTGGTGTGGGACCAGGAAGGAGAAACACCACAGCACGTCCTGCACCGGCCACTGGAACACTGGCTCAGAGAGAAGAGAGAAAATGTAGTTAGTTATTGTTAAAAGTACAAAATCTATTGACCAAAATAAAGGTTTTGTAAGTGCAGCACGAGACTCTGGATCTAGCTAAAAGTTTTTTTAAAAGTGAAGAACCAGAGGGAAACACAGCCAAGAGGGATCACATGAGACATCAGCAACCCACCTTACCAGCAACCAACGGTATCCAATTGATAAGTTCACAGAAATATTTTAAATAAATAAACTAAATGAGTATAATCAGACAATTATAGAATGTTGTAGTTCTAGTGATTTATGTTGTAGCCACAATTTAGAACCCGAATTGATTTGGCTTATAAAATACTGAAAGCATGAGTTAAACTTTCTTAGTTCCTTCATCAAACTGGAATTGATTGTCATCTAAAGTTTACGCCTCTGATTCTAAACTCATTTATGCTGAAATATGGAAGAAAAATAAACAAAAAAAATTACAGGTTGGGGTTGATCAGGCATGTGAAGGAAGGATAATCCGTTTTATAACAGGCCCTGATCAAAGCTCACTAAAAACTCTATGGATGAGTGTAAGGTGAAAGTGTGAGGACGGATCATCAGATGCATTTCTAATGCAAAATTAAATAACACAGTTTAGTTAATATCAGGTAAGCTTCTTACGTTACCTACTCTTCTTAGTATGTTGAAAGCTGGATCAGTGATTGTTGCTATGGTAATAAATACTGTTTAATACGGGCTCTGGCGCACTGCAGAGTATTTTGGGTTTTTTTTCCCTTCGGCAACAAATAAACACAGGATCATTGTCAAACTCCTTCCCTCTAAGAACCCATTAATTACAGAATTACGTTAACCTTAGCTCCATCACTCTCAAATACAGCCTTCACACGGTAAGAAACTGCCTTTCACATGTGAAAATCAAGCAGAGAATGACCTCTAATGACCTTTTTACATATTACAAACATGGAATCATATGAGTACAGGTATGTGGCGTTTAACGTTCATCCAATCAACGTACTTTGGCTTTAATGAATGAGAGTAAATTAAAATGAGAAATAAGTTAAACATCTGGTCACCTCAGCAGTCAATCAACGACCCACGAGCAGAGTTGGGAGTTAAAGAGTAGAAGCTGGTCATTCGCGTGTTGATTTAACTATCGTACCAGTTCTATGCTCACTTGCTTGTTGCTCGTTTGGACTAGACTGTTCTAACTCTGTTGATGTGTTTGGAGACTTTTTTGTGTGTTACTCATTTTTGTTTGTGCCTGTCCTAATGAAAGTAATACTCCTTTGTTTATCCCTCACTACCTGTATACACTAGCCGCTTTTGCACTGAACAGTACTGTGGACTGTAGGTTAGGAACTAATTGAGAGGAACTATCTCCCTGTAGAACTGTTTGTTTCAGGGCCTTTTTTTGGTTTGCATTGCATTTCACTACCACTAGGAATCTGAGTGATGCTGAGTATCTTTTTCCCTCATTAATGTACACTCAGCACCCCATCTTGACAGAAAAAAACAGAAATTTTTGCAAATTTATTAAAAAGGAAAAACTGAAGTATCACATGGTCATAAGTATTCAGACCCTTTGCTCAGTATTGAGTAGAAGCTCCCTTTTGAGTTAGTACAGCCATGAGTCTTCTTGGGAATGATGAAACAAGTTTTTGACACCTGGATCTGGGGATCCTCTGCCATTTTTCCTCGCAGATCCTCTCCAGTTCTGTCAGGTTGGATGGTGAACGTTGGTGGACAGCAATTTTCAGGTCTCTCCAGAGATGCTCAATTGGGTTTAGGTCAGGGTTCTGGCTGGGCCAGTCAAGAATGGTTACAGTTGTTCTGAAGCCACTGCTTTGTTATTTTAGCGGTGCACTTAGGGTCATTGTCTTGTTGGAAGGTAAACCTTCGGCCCAGTCTAAGGTTCTGAGCACTCTGGAAGAGGTTTTCTTCCAGGAAATCTCTTTACTTGGCCTCATTCATCTTTCCTTCAATTGCAACCAGTCATCCTGTTGCCATGCTGCCACCACCATGTTTCACTGTTGAGATTGTATTGGGCTGTTGATGAGCAGTGCATTCTCACATAGCAGTATTTTGACCTGGGCTGTCATGGCAAGGCCTTTTCCTCCTTTTCCTGTGCTTACTTGAGTTTACTCTGAGTATCCTGGGCGTGTCATAGCTTTACCGGGCCGTTTTTGTGATAACAGGAGGGTGTGGCCTAAAGAACCCTGGATAAAATCAAACCTGTTTGATTTTTCCCGGGCTTGACGATGAGACCCACGTTTGGACGCTTTGCCATGGTTTGATGAAGCCTGCCGGGGGCGATACATAGTCTGTCTAGGGGGATTCATGGTCTGTCTTAGAGGATTCGTGTCATTTCAAGGATATAAATGCCATTTTTATTGTTGGATACAAGTTTCTCCATTCATGAGATACTGGAGTGATTCATCCAAATTGGTGATCAACAGATTCCCACAAATGTTACAGGTATTGCTTAATTTAATGTTAAATATAGACATTATTTAATATTCACCATCTCCAACAGTCGGTCTGTTTAATTAGGGCTGTGATTGTTGTGCTCACGGGTAAAAAGCGTTTATCTGCGCTTGCTAAATGCATGAACGCACATGCTTTAGACATTTATTTAATTCGCCATCTACAACAGTGAGTTTGTCCGACTTAGGTCTGTGCTTTAAACATTACATTTTTACCTGCTCATGGATAAAAAGCGTTTATCTCTTCTGGAAAATTGAATGCAGCTGAGTTTAACTCCATTGGCTGAATCTCAAACAGATCACTATTTGCTTCAGAGTACACTAGGTAGTGACCAAA
>JAVSBU010251301.1:0-11729 GCA_033118015.1 Loricariichthys derbyi | reverse complement strand
TACCTCAGACATTGAGGATGATGGATTTAATGGATTTATGGAGGAGGAATGAACTGAAAAAGTGAGTGTATTGTTTTGTACTTTATCTTACAACTGAACAATGTTTAGACTTAATGTGAATGAGTTGAATAGAGTTTGTTTTATCAGACCTTATAATCTGATGCGCCTTATATATGGAATTAGACCCATTCATTGATACTGCACTTTATAATCCGGTGCGCCTTATAGTCCCGAAAATACAGTAACTGAAAGTAAATTCATGTAGATGAGTGTTATTTAATCTAGACATACAGATGGTTAGTATGTCTAAATCCTGAATGAAGCTGAAAAGCTTATTCCATACAACAAAGCCCTTCACATTGCTATGACTTTTTTAATTCTAGGAACTAAAAGGAGTCCTGTACCTTATGAACGATAAAGTTGGATTGAGGGCTGTATGTGTTCAGGCACTTAAGCCCCGTTTACACAGTGCCGGTAAGAGCTCCTGGAAGCGTCCCGAAAGAGTTTTTGTCTCCTCCGGGCCATCTTAGGGATCAAACGCCGTTGTTAATGCCGGCGCTGGGGGCATGGCTTAGTTCTGGCTTCACCGAGAATCGTTGAAAAAATTATTCAACATGTTGAATAATTCTGGGAGCACTCCCGGAGAAGACCAGATAATTCACGTGACGACGGAGACAATGCGAACGACGTTTGATACTTTTTAATTGCTGTTTCATCCTTTCCCTTCCTGTAGTGCCGCAGTTTACACCGCCGTTATTCGGCGGCCGGCGTTGTATCCCTAATCAACGGCATATAGAACACTAATAGAGCCCTCACCGGCGTACACAACGGCGTTTAACCAGCAACAGAGGTGGTCAAAACGGCAGCGCCGTTCTATATGCCACCTCCCAGTTAAAACAGCGTTACAAACGGCCGATAGGCGGCGGTCAGTATAAAAACGCTAGCGCGCTGCATGCAGGCCTCACTCGCGGCCAGAAGACAACAACACACATCACCAGACAAGCTCCAGACATATGATCCTGGAATAACGCAGGATTTACCCTGTTTGCCCATGTAAAAACCTGGGTACTAACCAGCAGTATACAGGGCTTTATCGCCGGTACACAAGGCATTATCGGCGGCAGCAGAACACCACCGTTCTCACCCGTGTCTTAACCTGCGATTGTAAGGGATAGAACTGGGTATTAACCCCCGTTGCCTGACGTGTGCCGGATGCTACAGCGTCAAAACATCGCTTTATTCGGTGGATTTTGTGGCGTTTTATCCGCCTATTTGCAGATAGTACGGTGGTCAAAACGCCAGCCAATTTGCATGAAGTGCTCCACCCATTTCCACCGCGAAAACAGCCGGAACTACCACGAACTTCAGTCTACGTACTACCCGCCGACTAAACCGTCTATGTATAAACGGGGCTTTACTAAAGTCCTATATGTTAACAGATATATTTTATAATAAATCTGGTAACCAAAGTCTATCTGATAACCATTGCAGAGAGAATATGACTAATATGGGACTTTTTTTGTTGTAGTCACTCAAGCTGCTAGATTCTGGTATATTTACTGCAAAGGTTATAAACATGAACTAATTTCTCTGTATCTATTAAAAAAGAATAGAGTTCGAAGTTTAGTAATATTATTGTAAAGTGAGAACTGCTGTAATCATACAGATAAATCTGTCCAGACCAGCAGGGTTTATTATTATAGTCCAAACGTCCGGTCTCAGGTCAAGATGTTCAGTTCATTTCAGGATGTTTCCTAGTTTCCCCTCAAAGAAAAATCAACAAACTTAGAAACAAAACAGAGTTCTAGTGATGCCCAGCTCTGGCCATTGGTACTATGCCTTATCTCTCTGTTTTCTTTTTCTTCTTTTGGTCTAAAAGCCAACCCTGATTAGATTTGCCATGAAAAATTCTCTGTTCCAGGCAGTGTCTTTGACAAATTGATTGATGGGCTATTCAGATGTCAGAATTCTCATTAGCTTCAGTTTTGTTGTTATTGTGCAGTTAGGAAACATTGGGTTTAAGTTGGCACCTGTTATGCTCTTATGAGTCATTTGTGCCTTTAGTTCCACACTAAAGGACCTGTGCTGCTTCAACATGACTGAGCAGGGTATTATGAATCGTTTTTTTTTCGGTGGGAGCGACTGTTGTTTTATCAGGCTTACGGTAAAGACACTGCAGTTGCAACGTTCCAAAGGTCATAGCGAATAATCCCCAAGTCGTTCACTCCAGTGCAGCATGATCATGAAAGTCATTAGAGGCATATAAACCTGATATTCATGCTGTTAGGTGGAGACGTTCTGACTTATGACATCCCTTTTCCATTTACGCAGTGCTGGTGCAGGAGTTGGCGCTAGTTCAGGGAACTACAAATCTTTAAAGAACTGGCTCATTTCCACTGTTTGAGACCTAAATCATTTTGTGGAATGTAAAAGTTTTGTAACACAGACCATAAAATAACGACCATGGTTTTAACTCTTAGCAACTTGGATGACAATTAAGCAGGAAAACAGATTAGTGCTTTCATTGCTTTTAGCCACATATTTGTTGTATGTAGCTGCTCAATGTCAGGTTTTCTTTAGTATTTAGTATTATCAGTATAATATACATACATTAAACCCAACTGGCAAAAACATAGAAAAAACGAGAAAAGACCCTTCAGTGAAGCAATCAGAAAGGTTGCCTGAATAGGCCACATGCCACGACTCATTCATCTTATGTCTATCAGCAAGCTGAACCGGTTCACCCCTACTACCCCTTACCAGTCAAACTTTCCTGCAAGTTTGTGAGTGGGTTTTGTTTTACATACCTGAACAATCTATAAGTGGTTGAGTTTTTCTGATTTTCTACATCTTGTCTTGACTTAAAGGTCCCCTCCAGTGATCATATCTACTGAAGCTGAATGGATAGAGTCGAGTAAATGGTGTTGAATGCCGCTGAATGTTTTGCTGATTCGTTTTTGTTTAACCTGTTAAAAGTCGTTAACCAAGCTCAAAATCATTACCTGGTGTTAGAGAGTTTCAGTTGCCGAAGATGTGACGATATGAGCAGGTAGACAAAATGGCGACTCATCATCGGAAGATTCGTACTGTAGCAAGGTAGAAAGTTTATCAGATAGCGAGCTTGTAGATAGAGAAAACGATTTTAGTCCGTATCAGTATGAACCTGAGCAACACGGGGAAAAGTAGGACGCTGCTTTGCTCGTGGATAAAGCAGATTCATCTCATGTGGGGTACACAAATCGTAGTGTGACCTATTTTGACGCAGTCCTAATCCCATATTCTGACCAATCAGCGTGCGCGACCTGTGCGTGAACTCTCCATGACGTCACACACGGTGCGATTTCCAAACTCATCAGCCTCTCAGCAAGACTTTGGTGAGTGGTCTATTTATAGCACTAAATAGCATAAAATTGACTAGCTCAAGTGCAGTTTTATTGCTGTGTCACTTAATTACCGGTAACCCAATCAGATCTATAACTGACACCCCGTTAGGACCACTGGAGGGGACCTTTAAATACATCTCCTTAACTTCCATTAGCTAATTACATTTTGAACAGTGCGAATTGTAAGCAGGAATGGTTTAGAAATGTTTTATAGCCACATTGCTTTGTGTTACTTTGTGCGGATCTTTAGCCAGTTGCTTAGAGGAGATCATTGCTGTGGTGTTTAAGCACAACCCATAGAGAGGGGTAGCAAAATGTATTAAGCATGGTGTAAGCATGAGTAAGCAAATGACTAGGATTAAGGACAAACCTAGCAAATACACAATTATGGTGCAAAAAATATATTTTAGACTGATCCCAGCAGACACTTTATTTAAATTAATTATAAGCGTTGAATAAAAAAATGTAATTAAACATATATTTAAAAATTATCAATGCTCTGGTTATGGGCTGTTTGTGTAATACTGTTAGAGTGTTTAACAAAAGTTCTCATATTCTATACCCAACCTCTATTTTTGGTGGGTCATGTAAATAAACTTTTGTGTCAGAATTTTTGGAAGTCAGCTAAAAACAGGCAGAAACAGGAAACATGGAAATACATTCAAAGCTTTTCTGGGTCCAGTTAAATTAGACCCATGTTTAAAACTCAGTGTCACTCTGGCAGCGCTGGAGAGATATCTGGAGGGCACACTCTGGTTAGATTGGACTGTGATGTACTTACTGGTCAGACTAGTGACATGAATGCATATCAGGTGACGATTTGGGTTAGTGGGAGAGATCTGTATCCTCACTGCACCTGGAGGAAGCAGGCAGGAAGAGTTTGTGACTTCCTAGTGCACACTTCTTTCATTGCATAGTATTTAAGCACACCATTTAGTAGGAAGTAAAGTGGGCTGGGTTGCAGACTATAAAGTTTTTTCTTCCTTAAAACACTGATCAACAGAACTTAATACTATTGATAACATGAATCACCCATGATTATGGTGCTATATGCAAAATAGTCCCATATTTACTATTTACATTCTACATACTATATAGTCTATTATTAGCCTATACCACATTTTTTTCTCCCTTTTGAGATTTAGAATATTTTCAACCACCACAATCTGACATACAGTATCTCACAAAAGTGAGTACACCCCTCACAGTTCTGCAAATATTTTATTATACATTTTCATGGGACAACACTATAGAACTCAAACATGAACATAACTTAAAGTAATCAGTGTACAGCTCGTATAGCAGTATAGATCTGTCTTCTGAAAACAACTCAACACACAGCCTTTAATGTCTGGCAACAAAAGTTAGTACACCCCACAGTGAACATGTCCAAATTGTGCCCAACTGTGTCAATATTTTGTGACCACCATTATTCTCTATCACTGCCTTAACCCTCTTGGGTTGTCACAGGACGCAATTCGACATGCTAATCCTCCAGAAGTCGCCTCGAGCTCAAGGAAAAGCACGAGGTGGTAATCGGGACGTACGAGGTACACCTGTGCGGACGCCTTTAAAAGACAGGTGTTCACCATGTTTCCTTGTCATGTCCTTTGGCTTCTACTGCATCATGGCTTGTCGGCATTTTTCCTCGTTCTTGTTCGTTATCGGTACGTTTTCGCCATTTTGGGTTATTCACTGCGTTTCAGTTCTCTTTACATGCATTTCTCGCTTAATCGGTTTTGCTCAGATTTCAGTCTCGTTATCTCTTCGTGTATGTTCCGCGTTCGGTTTTTTTGATTACAGGTTCTTTAGTTTCGTTTGTGTGAGGTCAGTTTCTAGTGCCCAAGGCCTTTTTAGTTTCTGTAGTTTTTGCAGAGCTTTGACTCAGTGTTTTGGTTCTCCTGTCCCCTTCAGTTTCTTAGTTCATTTTTACGCTCGAGTTCTGTCTCGATATTTTTGTTAACAATCCTCTTTTGCTTCCCCTCGTACATTTTGCCCTTTAGTTCTCCCTACCTCATCCCATCCTATTCCTATTCCTTACCTGTAAACACCCGCCATAATGACGGCATCTTTGGTTACCCTTCCCCATAGGGTCAGAGGTACCACAGCTCTCCCGCCAAGGGGGAGGCGGTGTAGGTGCCAGAAGGCCAGAGGTAACCATTAAGGCTGTAGATAGCATAGGGTCAGTCAGGACCCACCGCCGTCGCCACTACTTGACGCACGTAATTAACATGCCCCCTACTGTTTGCCGCCTGCAAATAGGTCCGTCATCCCATATCATGACACGGGTATGGAATTTACCAGAGCTCTCCTTTGTCACTCCTCCATGATGACGTCACAGAGCTGGTGGATGTTAAACACCTTGTGTTCCTCCACCGTTCTCTTGAGGATGCCCCACAGGTGCTCAACTCTTTAGGTCTGGAGACAAACATATCATCAGCTGCCTCAGCAAGGCGGTTGTCATCTTGGAAGTGTGTTTGAGGTCATTATCGTGTTAGATAACGGGATCATGCTCTGCTTCAGAATGTCACAGTATATGTATACCGCAGCTCAAAAGTGTTGGCAGCACTCAGCAGCACCAGACCATGATGCTACAAACACCATGCTTGACTGTAGGCAAAGGACAGTTTTCTTTGTATTGTGGGTGACACCATAGATACTAGAAACCATCTGAGCCAAACAAGTTTATTTTGGTCTCATCAGACCACAAGCCATGGTTCTGATAATCTATGTTCTTGGACTGCTTGTCTTCAGTAAACTGTTTGCAGGGTTTCTGGTGTGGCATCTTCAGTAGAGGCTTCCTTCCTTCCTTCCTTCCTTCCTTCTGTATACCATGTTGATGCAGTGTGTGGCATATGGTCTTGAGTACTGACAGGCTGACCTCCCACTTCTTCAACCTCTGCAGCAATGCTGAATTTTTGAAGCCAACCTCTGTATATGAAACTGAATACATGAACTCAACTTCTTTGGCGACGCCTTTTCCGAGTGGAACCTGTCCTGGAAAACCGCTGTATGACCTTGGCCACTGTGTTGTAGCTTAGTTTCAGGGTGTTAGAAGTTTTCTTATAGCCTAGGCCAGCTTGCAGAGAGCAACATTTCTATTTTTCACATCCTTAGAGAATTCTTTGCCATGTTGAACATCCACTGGCCAGTATGAGAGAATTGTATCCAAAACCCCCATTTACACCTGGAACCTTGTAACTCATAACACAATACCAGGGAGGGACATGGACACAACTGGGCACAATTTGGACATGTTTACTGCAGTGTTAATTTTGGCAGCTGATTATAATTTAGTCTTAGGCTTTTGACTAAAATGTGTATTCATTTTGTCATATTTTAGTCATTTAATGATTGTATGTTTTTGTTTCGTTTTAGTTGATGAAAACTACAAACATTATAGTCTAGATTTAGTTAAATTAAAAAAGTGCCTAATTTTAGTCATGAATTAAGTTTTACTATTTTAGATGTACAGTATTACTATTCTAGATGTATTACTTATTACTGACTTTCAAAACTCTAAATTGCACTTATTATGCTATAACATCGAAAAATTATGAAAGCAGTCTTTACAGACTGCAAGTTCCAGAGCACTGTGAGGATGCAGGAGGAGAAATGGGCTCTGTCCTAAATGCGTGTGCTTAAAGACATTGTTCCACTTTTAAGTATTACCAAGGAGTAGTCTGTGAGGTAAGCTGTAGTAAGAGACTCTAGAGCGCACGGAGTGATTTGGGACTGGGCCATGGCAAACACTAATAGCAGATATGTATTGAATGAGAAGCAGCGCTACAGACCTTAATGTGTTATAATGTGTAGATAAACTAAACATGAAAAAAATTTGACATTTTTGTATCATCTCATTTTCATTTGTAAACAAAATGTATAATACATTTCATCATAGTTTTCGTTTTCATTGTGGAAAAATAGGTCATCAGCAAATATATTTCATCAGTGTTTTTTAACGAAATTAACACTAGTTTACTATTAGGTGTACTCAATTTTGTTGCCAGCTATTGAAACATTAATGGCTTTGTGTTGTTATTTTCAGAAGACAGTAAATCTATACTGCTATACAAACTGTACACTTACTACTTTAAGTTATGTTCATTTTATTTTTATAGTGTTGTCCCAAGAAAATATATAATCAAATATTTGCAGAAATGTGAGGGACATACTGTATATGTCCTTTAATTTGAAACAGCACTGGAATTTACATTAAACATTGTAATCATACATCATCTTTATATGTTATTTTTACATGACTTATCAAACAAAAAATGCAATTAATACAAGTAATATGCTTTATGTATTCTAAATTTCTACTGTCACAGCATTCATTGCTTTCAACATTGCCTCTCTGTTCAAAAACTGAGTTAAAATCTGTCCAGCAAACAAAGACAAAAAAAGGCTCAATTTTCCATCTGTAGCTAAATGTTGGTGAACAGCCAAAATTCAGTAGGGTATTAGTATGGACTTTCTCTCTTTGCTACTACAGCAGCCTTCGCTGTTCTGTGAAAACAGTTGTTGACACTCATCAGGCTATAAAAGGTTAAAAATAGTTTGGACTTTACCAATTCACAGTGAGATAGATTGCTTACAAATGGAAGGAATTCAAGACCATTGTTAAACCAACAACAATCCCACCAAGAGTAAGGTGTGTAATAGCCTGAGAGATCACAAAGGAAGCCGGGGTAACTTCCAAGCAACTAAAGGCCTCTTTCACATTGGCTAATGTTAATGGGCCCATCATCAGGGGAACACAGTACAACAATGGTGTACATTACAGAACTGAAAGGAGAAAACCACTGCAAGGAACATTGCTGCACATCTGCAGTTTGGTAAAGCTCACATAGACAAGTTTGGCTAATAGATTTTTCCAATAGATTTTGGATTATGAAGAGGAGGTTGAGAACTCATGCTAAGACAATAAATCCTGGCTTGTGTTTGGTTTTCCTATTCACCTCTAAAGTATGTGTAGTTGTGTTAAGGTCTCTGTTCATGCCAAGTTCTCAATCAAAGTGGTTTTAGGAGGATGGAGCAGAAACTTGACGAACGGACTTTGAGGAGGCAGTTCATCCACTGTTTTTCTGTGGAGATTCCATGCATGTATGCGTCATGTTATGAACTTTATCAGTGAACGTGACTAAAACAGAGATCATCCATTAGAAATGTGTCTACATTTTTCTGGCTATGTAGAGAGAGGTAATACTTTCATTCTAGATGCTAACCTGTATAATGTAGTAGTACTTTGTGCATTGCCAAACTTAATCTAATCTCTCTCTCTCTTTTTCTTGCTCTCTCTCACACCTTTAGAACATTAATGAACTCGTGCACACAGACAGACCAGACTGGCAGAGCGTCATGCAGTATGTTTCTCAGATCTACAAGTACTTTGAGACTTGACCACTCTCTGGAGGAAGAGGATATGGGTATAAGTCAAAGACACTTTCTGCCATCTCTTTTTGGCACAAGCTGTTATTAAGCATACAAATCCAGCATACAGTACAGTCAGTACAAAGCAAATTTCCCCTTCCACATGGACTAATAAAAGTTTTTCTTGTATCTAACACAGACAACAATTTCTAACGTTCTCTGAAACAACACAAATATCATATTTGTTTTGCAGCTGTGTAGTGTTACTAGACGCTTATCTAGCACGTCCGTTTATAGCTGATAGCAGTGCGTCGGAACGCAATGAAACTGTTTACAGAAAATTACTTATTTCTCACTGTATTTTTGTGGTTATTTGCGGTGAACAATGCTAGATAGGATAAGGGTTAATTGTGTTCTAGAGTAAGTATTAAGATTTACAGTATTTTCTGAAAAGTCAGGAGAATGAATAATATGTTTAACCTTTACTGACTCACCACGAACAATCACTTTAATCTATAGAGCTTCCTCATATACTAATGTTAAATACTGTATGTGCCAAATCCTACACTAATAACAAGACTGGGACAGGGGCACTACAGGGATGCCTCTCGTGCCACAGACCCCTGGAAGCCCCTGGAAAGATATCGTTTAGAATGTTCTAGAGTTCTGCATAAATATGACCTAAAACATTATATTTTCACCCAAGTCCTAAAAGTAGATAAAGAGGAACTAATTAAACATTGTACTTGATCAATATTGTACTTTTAGTTAACAAAATGAGTGGTAAAGATGTGAGCCTTCAAGCACCACACACACACACACACACACACACACACACACACGCACACACACACACACACACAGACACAGACACAGACACACACACACAAAATCTAACTGCCTGTGCCCATTTTCCTGTGTATTCAGCACTTGACCCTTTCAGTCTTTCCCAGACTTTTTCTTGGTCTATACCATATTGGCCTCATCTATTCCTGCACCAGACCCAAAAAAGTTCATCTACCTAAACTGCAACTGCTCCACATCAGAAGCAGGAATCAGAACTGTAAATCTGACACAATCAATTTTGCTGCCTCCTCTGACAAGCGGAGGAAGTCTCAGCTGTACTTTGAGATGTTGAAGCATTTCATTGTTTCCTGAGTCTGGTCCAGTAACAGACCAAAGTTCACCTCGTGAGTTACAGGGCTCACTCTGTGATAGCAGGCTGGATCTGTGGCACGTGATGCAGACGATCCTGTCACTAATACAAATGAATAAATACTAAAAGACATGTGAGGGTTCATTAAAAAAGTCTTACACTACAAATGTATGAATGAGTGGAGTGAAGTTAGTTCCTGTCTGATTAAAAGATAATTTATTGACTCCAGTGCTGCACTTGTTGGTCAGTTTTTCTAGTTGACAGATTTCATTATTGCTTGATGTAATGAATTTAAGGACAGATGTTGCTGTCCATAATAAAATCTTCTTAATCATTTAAAAACTGGTGTTGTTTAATGAATTATGATAAAACATTTGAGAGCATTCCAAGGAATTTTCTGTTCTAAATGGCCCTGGCGTGGGTCTGTATGGCGTTAATTAATGATGTTCAGTTAATTAATAATGATCAGAACCAGGTTTGAAAGGGTGTGTTTGAATGCCATGTTGAATCTGAGTGCGAGTTTAGTAGGTCTACCGAAGCTCATTAACACCATACGAAGGATTTGTGAAACGTGTGGGTGTGGTACGGAAAGTTTTTAACTGCAGAGTCCACCAGTGCTACACTTCCTCTGCTTTGACTGGAAACACTGCAAGTTTACACTGTGTTTAAACAGGGTGAGAGGGTTTTACAGTCTGAGCAATGTTCAACAGCATGGTAAAATACTTGACATCCACAATTTCATTCTATCTTAAAGGCTAAATCAATAAAATCATTACACTAGGCTCTTGGCGTAACCTGTTGTAGTCCATTAACCTCAAAATAGGTCAATTTTGATTTACACAGTCTTTATAGTGGATGACTGATGTGAAATTATAGCTAGAACAAAGAAGCCACGATGTATAATGGATCGATTTCTCCAAACCATAACGACCAATTAGCTAGTCATCTAAGTTCTGATACCTTAGTTTAAGTCATTTAGCAGATGCTTCTATCTAGACAGAATTACAACTAATAGAATATTACAAGGTCCAAACCTTTCTGGTCCAATCTGCTCAAACTTCTTTTCATTTTGAAAATTAACAAAACATGTAATTTGACCAGGTGGAACCCGAGTTGTGCATAAGATCTGTTGATATAAAAAAACAAGCTAAAGCCACAATATTTGTTTGCTTGATTTGTTTAACATTGTATATGCTTCAATGCCTATTCACTACAGGAGTAAGGTAACATCGATACGAGTCAGACAGCGCCATACTGTGCAGGTTACAGTTAGAGCATCCAATTAACCTATTGCGTGTCTTTGGAATGTGGGAGGAAATCAAAATACCTGCAGTAAACCCACGCAGACAAGGAGAACAAGGTGAGGATTGGACAAGGGATCTCTGGACCTGTGAGGTGACTGTACTTGTTCCTCCATGCTGCCCAAAGAAGAATGGGAAAGACTGACTGTGAATATTATTCATAACTAGATTTACATGTCCTGCAGGAAATACACAGAGTGCATGAAAAGAGCTGAGAGAGAGAGAGTTAGGTTAGGTGTTGGTGTAGCTACTGTAATCATTATGTAAATGTAAAGTCCTCACAAGTATAGTGAGAAAAGTGCGTTTGTGTGCGGTTTGTTTTCCCTAATTTCTGAATAAAGAACTTTGTTCTGTCATTAGTGTGTTACTTACTTCCAGTTTTGTGTTATATTCCTTTTTGTCTCTCAGTACCACAGCACATCACTAAAGCTATGTTCACACATACTGGTCCTTCTCAAAAAATTAGCATATTGTGATAAAGTGCATTATTTTCCATAATGTAATGATAAAAATTCA
>JAVSBU010251087.1:0-11731 GCA_033118015.1 Loricariichthys derbyi | reverse complement strand
TCTCACCACAGATCACAATATCATCTGCAAACATCATATTCCATGGGGATTCCTGCCTGACCTCATCTGTTAGTTGGGTCATCACCAAAGCAAACAAGAAGGGGCTCAGAGCCGATCCTTGATGTACTTTTTTGCATAAAGTCTACAAATTCAAATCATGGCCTCAGTAGGTAAAACAAAGCTTAAACCAGGGACTTCAGATTTATTTCCATACACTCTGCATATAATTCAGTAGTAGGTGAGCGCCATCTAGTGGTCTACAGCGAAAAACGCGTTTCTGTCATTTGCATGAATGTGTTAGCTGTATAATAAATACTTTGTCTATTATTGAAAGAGACAATTAACTGTCTGATTAGGTTAACATTTTGATTGTGGTGGACAATGAATGTAGGGGAACAGCAGTGTGTTGGTGCTGCACAGCTCCTTCCTGTGGATTGGTATGTTCTCACTGTGTCCACTGGGTGCTCTCAGTGTACTCAGGTTTCCCATCACCTTTCAAAACATATTCCAGAAAGTAGTTTGGCTGCTGTTATTAACCCAAAAATAAATTGCAGGAATAATACTTTTATTGTTATTTTTAGACATTTTTGATCCCTTTTTCTGGTCAAAGTCCTAAGGTCTCTGGTGCATGTCCACAGGGAATGCAGGGTGCAGGTCCTGCCTTGTGCAGAGAGCAAGTCCATTGAAGGCCTGTATAGCAACACTGCTGGATATTGACTCCTCTCACTCAGATGCAAACGAGCAGCCAGAAGACTGGGCCAGGATTATCCACCTGAGGGCACAGAATCACGACTGAATCTTTATTTGGACTTTTAGTCCACATCTTTAGATATAAATACACACTGAAGCCCGAATGAAACCGTAATATTTAAAAAATAGTTCTCAAACTTTTTTCCTAAGTGGCCCCATCCGTAGATGAGAATATTTTTAGCGTGCACATGTTTTGCTTAGAAACTACTGAAATTTGTATGTGAAGATTCTCAGACATCCAGGTCATGGTAGACTCAAATGTTGAGTAAAAGGCAACTGGACTTCTTCTTAGTTCTTGAAGAAGAATTAATTAAGTATTTAACTTTTGGTGGAGTGTCACCTGGGAGGAGGTCCAAAGAGTCCTTGACTTGTGCCAAGAACTAAGAAGTCCAGTTGCTTTTTACTCAACACTTGAGACTACTAAAATTACTTTTAAGCATTATGATTCATACAAAACTGCAAAATCGTATTGAACAAAAAATAAATAAAGTGACAAATGAAATGGATTGTGTATCTTAAAGTCCCAGTATGTTATACAATCAAATTATATAGGATAAAAATCTATCACCTTGTAGTCAGATCCGTTATATACCCAGACTGAATAATTCAGTCCGATTTTGGTTGATTTAAGGCATTTAGACGAAATAAATTGGGGAAACCCCTCAGAGATTCCTAAGTGGTCAGACCGACCACAGTTAAAGTGTTCGTTTCCATCATCCCGTGCCTTATCAGGTGACTGGCGCGTGCCACGAACAGAACATTTAAATTGTAATTGATGGTTCGAAAGACATTATTGGTCTTGTTTTTTTTATCAAATACAACAAGTGTGTTTTAGACATGTTCTATAAGTATTTCAAAATAAGTGATAATATGTATCACTTCTGTCAGAATTATTCCTATGTCAGAATTGCTCGCTGTGTCCGTCTTGTTTGGAGTCATGTGATTAAAAATAACATATCACATGATGCTACGACGTATTCGCTAACGGCAAGCGAGCGCAAGATATGTTTATAACCAGATTTTGTCAAATAAAGCACAAAATAAAGAAACTAATATCATAACAAGTCATTAGAAGGTGAGGTTTACTCATATGCAAAATATTTTTATAATATACTGGGACTTTAAACATGCCATGTTTATTTCAACACCACCCCACTTTGGGAGTCATTGGTCTACAGCAATAGATAAAATTTTAACATGAATTAAACTTTTTAAAAAACGTGCGGTTAAATGGTTAGAATCAGTTTTATTCCCATTTACATTATATTGGGCACAACCAAAGATCTTGGAAATGTTTATAAACCACATAATTACTGGTCTAATTTGATACTATTAATATTTTTATATTACATTTCATACTTTTCATAATTAAAATTGCTCATTCATTTTAAATATATACTAAAATATAGATAATGTGTAATCTTAATATAAGACGCACAGTTTGGATGCTTGGAATCTGATTTTAGACTCATTTTTGTCATCACACACATCAAATTTAATGGATGTGTAGGCTGTGGATAAAAACTTCAAACCTCAACCTTTTTTTAATAAAAGCTTCAAACCTCAACCTTTTTTTAGCAAAAGCTTCAAACCTCAACCTTTTTTTAATAAAAGCTTCAAACCTCAACCTTTTTTAAAAAAAGCTACAAACATCAACCATTTTTAATAAAATCTTCAAACCTCAATCTTTTTAAATAAAAGCTACAAACCTCAGCCTTTTAAATAAAAGCTTCAAAACTCAACCTTTTTAAAATAAAAGCTTCAAACCTCAACTTTTTTAAAAATAAAAGCTTCACACCTCAACCTTTTTAAATAAAAGCTTCAAACCTCAACCTTTTTAATAAAAAGCTTCAAACATCAACCTTTTTAAATAAAAGCTTCAGAACTCAAACTTTTTTCAAAATAAAAGCTTCAAACATCAACCTTTTTAAATAAAAGCTTCAAACCTCAATCTTTTTAAATAAAATCTTCAAAACTAAAACTTTTTTTCTAAATAAAATCTTCAAACCTCAGCCTTTTTAATAAAAGCTTCAAAACTCAAGCTTTTTAAAATAAAAGTTTCAAACCTCAGCCTTTTTAATAAAAGCGTCAAACTTCAACCTTTTTTACTAAAAAGCATCAAACCTTTTAAAATAAAAGCTTCAAACCTCAATCTTTTTTAAATAAAAGCTTCAAACATCAACCTTTTTAATAAAAGCTTCAAACCTCAACCATTTTTAATAAAAGCTTCAAACCTCAACTTTTTTTAATAAAATCTTCAAAACTCAACCATTTTTAAAGTAAAAGCTTCAAACCTCAATTTTTTTTTAATTAAAAGCTTCAAACCTCAACCTTTTTAAATAAAAGCTTCAAAACTCAATCTTTTTAAATAAAAGCTTCAAATCTCAACTTTTTTAAATAAAAGCTTCAAACCTGAACCATTTTTAATAAAATCTTCAAAACTCAACCATTTTTAAAGTAAAAGCTTCAAACCTCAATTTTTTTTAAAAATGAAAAGCTTCAAACCTCAATCTTTTTAAATAAAAGCTTCAAACCTCAAACATTTTAATAAAATATTCAAACCAAATTTTTTTAAAATAAAAGCTTCAAACCTCAACCTTTTTTAATAAAAGCTTCAAACTTCAACCTTTTTAATAGAAGCTTCAAACCTCCACATTTTTAAAATAAAAGTTTCAAACATAAACCTTTTTTTTAATAAAAGCTTCAAACTTCAACCTTTTTTAACAGAAGCTTTAAACCTCAGCCTTTATAAAAGAGCCGCAGTTCTCGGTCCTGCCGCAGCAGCGCATGATGTCGCACTTTTGCCGACCCAGACACACCTTTCTTACCTGGCCGGTCACGTGCTCCGCCTTCATTTGCTTTGTGAAATAGTTTTGCTGTATCTGTGACGTGTCGGCCGTGAAGAAGCAGGAACTAAAATACCGCCAGTCGGGGTTTTAGACCTGATCTTTAGAGACGCGTCCAGCCCGGCCGGTTCTTCAGGTTTGCTCCTGTTCTCAGATCCAGAGGGACGCGGACGGTGGACAGAAGGTCTCAGACAGATCTGAGGAAAGCATGAATCATTAGTCCTCGATTAAAAGGTCTACGGTCGTTAAAAGAAGCGCCGTGATAAAGGTGAGGGTGTTTTTACTCCCTTTGAGCTGATTTGGGGTGGAAATGTGTGCCCTTTAAGGTGTGCTTTTGTCACAAAGGCTTTGTCTGTGATGTCCATCACTGTCCAGGGCTGGGAAATGCATAAGGTAATCTAATCATTAGCACCAAACCATTTGTAATGCTCTAACAATTATTAAAAGCATTCAGGGGTTCTAAACCAAAATAAACCTCTTTGGTAGAAACCTGTTGACAGTCTAACCCAGATGAAAAGGTTTGAGAAGCTTAGTGTAAGTATTTTGTAATGACTGGACTGTACATTGATTTACAATATATTGATATCAGCCACTTTGTCTATAAAGTGAAAGTCTTTTTTGTGCTCTCTGATTTCCATGAGGGTTTGGAAGGTGGATTAAAGTTTAAACGCTGATGTTATGGAGGTCAGATGTTAAATTGTTATAGATAATCCATAGTTTATAATGTATGGCTGGATTATATATGGATCTCCTAATACAAGAGTCCCTTAAGTCCAACAGCATAGCCAAAAAAGGCAGAATAAGCTTTTTGTTCTTACAGGCGCTTATTATTACCAATAGATCATATTTTCTACGCTGTCATACCTGTTTTTTATTTCATATCCTGGCTGTACTTTTTATTGAATCCACACATTTAAGTGTGTAATGTGTAATTTGTTGTCAAAAATAACCAGCTGGTTTTGGTTTCTGCATTTGTTGGTCAGTCAAACATAATGGATTGTAATATTTTTGAGTTTTTTACAGTTAGTTCTTGGAACTGTTGATTTAAAATGGCAAACAAAATAGACTGATTAGTTGCTTTAAATGATTATTATTGAAGTAATACGTAGTATAGTATTAAAGTAATATCCATAATATATTATGGAATGTGTTGCTTGTAGAACGTTGCCATTAAATAAATGTAAATGTGTTTCTATATCAAAGTTCTACCTGAGAATGTAGCTGGATGGAAAATGCATGAACGTATAGTTGTTTAGAGTTAAAACTAAAAAATAATTTACTGGATCAAAATAGAAACTTTTGCCTCCAATGGCTTTCCACAAATAATAAGTGACTAGTGAAATCGTGGCATTTTTAATCCAGGAAGTGTCACTGGAAGTAGAAATATTTTAACTAATAATTGTATTTGTAAATGTATCCCTTAAGCTGATATAATTTGGAAACACAAGCATTCACAAAATGAGAAATTGTAACATGCAATGTGTTTTGATGTTGGTCTGAAGTGTATTGTGTAACACTCACCGACTTTTAACCACACCCACCTCGTCTACACCTTATTTGCATATGTATGCTTTCGACATCCTTATTCTGAGATGCTGTTTGCCCAGGGTGCCTAAGCTTGTGCACTGTGTTTTAAATCTGCACACTGGAATTCTATTACTCAGAGATCTGAAATCATATTGAGTGTCTCTGCATCACTCTTTTAGCTTTAGTTAACACCCAGGAATCCATCCCTGGTCTCCTGTTTCAGCCAGGCCCTCGTTCTTAAATTTTTAATAAAGGGTAATATTGCTTGTAGAGGCAACAAGGAAGATAAACACATTGCGATCTAACCTTGACCTTTTACAAGTAGTAAAGGACAAACAAAACTCCATTCCTTCACGTCAACTGACTTTTTCAACAATAAGAAAAATGTTGCTTGAAAAGCTACATGGTGCTTTATCAAATGCAGATGTTTGCTCACATTGTAGATGTGATGTACAGACCCATTTACGCCGAGCCTGTCAGGACTTGTAACGCAGCATTGTTACTCAATTCTCTGCAGCGTCATTCCCACGATCTTCTGCAATCTTACTACGTTTATTTGTACACAGAGTTGCATACTTTTTTTCCCCCCAAGATGTATTGATGATGGAGATTTGGTCCCACTGCCTTCTCCAGAACATCCTAAAAATTCTCAGTGGGGTTCAGGTCTGGACTCTGTGCTGACCAATCCATGTGAAAATGATGCTTCATGCTCCCTGATCCACTCTCTCACAATTTGAGCCTGATGAACCCTGGCATTGGATCATCTTGGAATATGGCCGTGACATCAGAGAAGAAAACATCCATTGATGGAACAATCTGGTGGTTCTGTATATTGAGGTATCAGCTGACCTCATTCTTTGGGCTCATAATGTTACTGAACCAGCAACCCCAGATCATAGCTCCGCCCCCACAGGTGGGACCTTATTTTTTGGCCCGGCAGTTTGTATACCTTAATACATAAAATGAGGAGGAAGGAATTTTAGCATATAAGGAATCTAGGTCAGGTTCTTTCATCAGCCGTGTTTATAATACTGAAGGCCTGTGGTTTAGATTCTTTATTTAGGAGGTTAGATGAGGTTCAAGATACTTTGAAAAAAATCTTAATTACACGATGATCCTGTATTGACTGTCTGAGGGAGGGGAGTCCACTTTGGCTATATTGTCCCTGCACATGCCACAAACTAGCGTCCCATCATGGGCACACTTAGACCTGCATGTTCTCCAGGGACAGGCATAGAAGAGCCTCTGCAGGAAAAGTGGGGCTAAAACTAAAAAAAAAAGATAAAATTCTAATAACATTGCACTTTTTGCATTAGAAATAATTGTTGCTGTTGCTTTTTGAATGGAGGGTTGTTTAATCGATCCTGACATCTAATGAAGGGTGAGCTACGTTTATCTGAAAATAAAAAATAAATCATATGCTGTAATGGGATCCCTGCTTCTCTCGTATGGTTAGTAAATTATCCTGAAATTATGAAATGCTTTGTAAATTAATTAGCAAATGTTTTAGTTGTTGTGCAAACTTGTACCTGCTTCTCTTGTACCTGACATGTTTCTTCTTGACTGATTTTTGGCGGACCTTAAAGACACCCACACTGCTTTCTTGCTTGGTCATGTAAGCTCATGATCTGATTTGCATAAAAAACATCAATTCCAAACTAACCTAGCCATAATGGTTATGGAAAACTGTATTAAAGTCTGATGGATGGATTATTAAATGCTGTCAGTTTATTAAACATACTGACAATTGTTCAATAACTTTATTAGCTCCTTGTACAATATAATAATTAATAACAGTATTTTACTCTGCTAATTGCATTTTTTAATTGACTATTTGAGGCACTTTCTCTAAAATGGTCCTCCAGTTACTATTCCCTAGATTCTAAATATAATATTGGAAAAATAACCCTTTATGGATCATAATTGTTGAGGATAGTAAATTATTTACGTTTTCCCTATATGATTTTGCTCATTACTGTGTGACAGCAGATTCCTTCACATAAACACTTTACTGTGCTTTTTAACAACATGCCTGGCATTGTTAAAGCTGTTCATCAGCCATTTCCTTCTGAAAAGCTGTGATGAAATGTTGTGCTGCAGCAAATAAGACAAGACACGATTAGAATAAAGTTTGATTTATTAAAGTATTAACTGCATTTTCTTAAACTGTACATTTTAGTCTAGGTAGATCTTTATAAATGGAAAAATGTTTGCTTTATGTCAAACACAAACAAAAATTAATGAATCATGATTCAAAACTGACAATTGGAATCATTGCTGTGCAATATCTTGATGAAGTTTTTACAAAATAAGAGTCCTTGCTTTTAAAATAAATCTTGATTCCAGTCTAAGAAATCTTTTGTTGAATTTTTTGTTAAAATCATGACATTATACTTGTGAATGCATTGTGGGATTTTGCTGAATATTTTATATAATATGATTCTAGTGCAACTCGTTTTGAGGAGACTTATTTCGTGAAAATCATGTATTCAATCCAATATGATTTTGTAATGATTTTTTGGTCAAATTTTTGCACATTTTATCTTATATTAAATAGTTTATTATTTTCTTAGATGGTCTATGTAGAGAATCAGCAGAATGTCTTTGCTCATTTTCTATGGTGAACGCTGTGATAGTGGTTGCGTTGTTTTGTGTTGTTGCACAGACGGTGACTTTTTTTTGCCCTCTGTGTCTTTTGGTTAGCAAAATGTATTGCCCCAGAAAGTGTCATTTGTTCAAGAGTCAGAAATTTGAATTTTGTGACTTGTGAAGCAAATATGCATTGATTTGCATTCAGCCAAGAACTAGCAAAGAATCCCAAAGTATCTTAAGAGACTTTCCACGAGACTGAGCAAACAAGTTAACATAATATTTGCGTTTTTCCTTTTATTAATTCAACCCAACCTCTCCTAGATTATTCCTATGTCAAAATAAAACTTGTTTTTTTTTAGCCTTAATTATTATACAGACGTATTTATGTTTGCTTTGAATTTATTAAATGAAAAGCTCCACATTAATATATTTAAATATCTAACTACTTATAGAGGTGGGTTAATTTATTTTATTAATTTTCTTGTTTTAATGTACAATTAAAAAAAAATAAACTTATTATAAGGATCAAAGTTACGATAAAATTTTATATAAGCATTTTGAAAGATTAGTTTTCAGGTATCAGTGTTTCATGTCGATTTATTGTTATTGGCTGTAAATGTGCTGATGTGACAAGGTCATGTTAAATTAAACTTTTAGTTCAAATGTTTTTGTTAATTTAATGATTTTTTTAGGTAGATATCAGATTATTAAGATTTTCACCTGTTAATTTTTTAAGTAAGAGGCATAAAATAAATGGGACCATATTTAAGAATTAGTTTTTTTTTGTTTTGTTTTTTTGTTTTTTTTTAAATTAGAATTTCATAGTTAGAAATGTAAGGTCCAATGCAGCATATTTAGGAGTTTGACTTATTTATTAATCATTTTTTATTTTTTTAATTATAACAATATAATACAAACCTCAGAAATTAAAAACCAAAGAGAAAATACATCATTTTGGTTGTTATCTTTAATAATAATGTCATAGTTAGAAATGTTAGATTAATCCGACTATATTTAGGAGTTTAACTTCATTTTCTGATGTACCAAGAAACAATATAACTTGGACTTTTTATTTTTAGACAGATTTTAAATCTAGTACAGATTCAGCACTGTTTCCAAAGCTCTCTTATTTTAGTACATTTATGCACACGTTTTTAGATTTTCTACTGCACCTGTGTATTTTATAACAGGACACGTCATTACAAATTCAAGTTTCAGTCTTCGATTAAGCCAGTGCTTGTAGCCTTACGTTTGTTTAGTTTGTGGATGTTCTATTTGACTAACCATTATGTTAACAAGCTAGACTTTCACTTTCTTGTCATAACTGGGCTCACTGTGA
The DNA here is from genome assembly GCA_033118015.1 of Loricariichthys derbyi. Lineage (NCBI taxonomy): Eukaryota > Metazoa > Chordata > Actinopteri > Siluriformes > Loricariidae > Loricariichthys > Loricariichthys derbyi. Next base: position 2,677 of record JAVSBU010251087.1, on the reverse strand, counting down.
TGGAAACCATTCCAAATCGAGGCCTATAGGGATATATATGGGATAAAACTGTCCTCATGTCATGCCAAGACTATTTTTGGAAAGAGGTTTGACAAGTATAGTGATGGAACAGTCGGAGTAAATATCAATAAGTATATAAAAATTATAAGAAATAAAAAGCATAATAATAGTATTACCATTTTTAATATTATATCTATAATAAGCAATATAAGATCTATCCAGGTTTTGATATGATGAATAATAAATATACATACGTCTTAAAATAGATGAGATGTATGAAAACACATTGGCTCATAATTAATTAATTAATTAATTAATTGGTAAGAATTGTTTAATGTAACATTATAATACAAATAAAAATGTGTATAGACTCCAACTAACTCCAAATATAATTATAATCTATTTATTTAAAATTCTCATCAAATAATTGTTTTTTAGAACTTTATTTAAATTCTGCTATCAGGACCACCATAGTACCACAAAAAAATAATGAACATAATTAGTAAATCATGCTCATTGATTAAACTGCTTAAATAATTATTAGTATTTATTTGTGAATTTCCTCATTGGAGAAAAATACTGATTCAGATGGGAATACTATCACAAAAGAGGAATTTACTCCAAAACTCCAGCTTAATAGGTTCCCTAGATATGGTGCACCATTACTAATATAGAGACTTAAAGGTGCTGTAAGGGAAGTATTGAGATGAGATGGGACTGAATGGGACTTTGTGGGTTTATATCCCTTGAATTGTTTCAGTTTCAGGTCAGAACTGCTCTCTGTCCTCCCCCGTCCCCATTTTTACCCAAAATGTGACCTCATGTTGGTCAGTAAACACAAGCTGAGACTCATCGGCCTTTATGTGCCTGAAAATCACTCATCCTTGACATGGTTTTGGTTTTCACCCACAGTAGGAGCACTGAGGTAATGATTATACCTCTATGATGTTACACCACAGTAAACTAGTTTGGAGAAAGTTTGGAACCTTTTGGAATTCTCTAGATTTCGGCAGTCTAGGCTGGAGCACAGTTATCCATGTGAAATCTTCATTAGGAGCAAGAACTTCCTGTAGCCCCTCAACATTTGTAGGAATCGTAGATGTTTAGACATTAACAGACGCTGGACAATGCAGCAGGACAACAAGTTAATGTAAGAATGATTAAGCTGTTAGTGTTCAGATGATGAGCTCCTACAATGATGTTCTAACAAAGGTTCTTAAAACCATTTATTAAACCACGATGCTCCTCCACTGTGCTTAACAGCTGGGATGCAGTTTGTGTTGATTGATAATTGTCGTCTAAAGGTGCACATTCTTTTACCGTCTGGACTGTTTGATAATGAAATGAAATGTGTGGTATTAGTTTAGGCAGATGTGTTATGACTAGGATGAAGATCACAACAGAAAGGAAGTTTTGTTTTCTTTTGTTATAGGTGTCTTATTTGAGGAAGTTCTCATAAGCTCGGTGACGGTTTATAGGTGGTGTTCACTCTTGGAATTTGAAACCTTCCTCTGATCTCAGCATGCAAACACATTAATGTCGAACACGGGACCTGCCGCCAGTCGCTTTCTAATTCTTAGATGCGTTTTTAATCTTCACCTACTAAGTAAGTTTGATACAAACATGGCAGAGTCTACTAGAGCTTCCTCTGTGATACATGAAACCAGCCACCACCTGTCATTAGGCCAATCACCTGGGCGGGGGGGGGTTAAAGGCCCCATTCTGTATGAGTAAACGTCCACAATGGTGGGAGTGCCAATTCTGCTATCTCTGTGTACATGAATGTTAATGGCTCCATTAACAATTCATTTATTGTGAGTTTCTTCCACATTTAACTCCACATTTCCTGGTCCTGCCCATATTATAATCTGTATTATAATCCATCATTGTTTGGCAGCCTAAGATTCAACACAAGTATTATATTATATAAATCGATTGCTAAGTTATTTAATATAATATAATTAATTTTTCTAAATATATTTTGTACTTTCTTATACTGTATTCTCGTGAGCATGAACTAGAACTTTATTGCTGTTATTTTATTCGTTGAATATTATTATATGCTTATGTAGTTTCTATTCTCAATTTTATTATACTCTTCATAATGTGTTGTTTAATTTCATAGTCTGTATATTATTTGCATTAATTGCTATATTTTCTTTAAATCTGTTCTCTCTGTACTTATGTATATTTAACTTCTTTTTGTTTAAACTTTTCAGATTTATTTTTATAGTACTTTTTACAATGGAGCTTTGTCTCAAAGTAGCTTTGCAACTATAGATTATCTTCTAATATCTAAGGCCAATCCCAAATTGAGTAAGACTTTGGTGACAGTGGCAAGGAAAAACTCCCTAAATGTTATTAGGAAGAAAGCTTGGGAGGAACCAAGACTCAAAAAGGGGCCAAACCTCCTTAAGCTTAAAGGTATTTGACTCATTATTTGCTCTTCGTCATATGATGAGGACATTGGGACAAAAAAAAAAAAAAACACAAGAATTTTCAAATCTAAACTTATTTTTAATAACCGATAGCCAACTACATGATAAATAACAATAAAAAGATTTGCACAACTTTTTGATTGTCTGCTTCATTATCATATCGTGTCTGTGTGTCTGTGTGTCTGTGTGTCTGTGTGTCTGTGTGTCTGTGTGTGTGTGTGTGTGTGTGTGTGTGTGTG
>JAVSBU010250871.1:0-11732 GCA_033118015.1 Loricariichthys derbyi | reverse complement strand
TGTGTGTGTGTGTGTGGGTGTGTGTGTGTGTGCGTGTGTGTGTGTGTGTGTGTGTGTGTGTGTGTGTGTGTGTGTGTTTGTACAATTAAAAAAACAAAACAGGCAGGAAAAGCCTGAGGCAGGCTGCGCGGGTGAAGACAAGAACAAAGCCAAGTTATCTCTTTTTGACTAGCACTCCTGGGTGGAGCTCGGGTGCAATCAAGCCTACTATACCTGCATATTTTCCACCTTTGTTCTTTTTCAAGAAGCAGGCAACCATCACGGCAAGCGTGCACAGGGCCACAGCACACAAGATTCCCACTAGCCAGCTTGCAGATGAAATGTTTCCATGCACACCTGCTGCACCTGCAAGTCATGAAATCAGTCAGATTTTTTGATTCGAGAGCTTTGAAGCACTTTGACAAACTTAAGGATAAAAGCAATTCGAAGCATTCGAAGTTTAAGATCTTTTCAATAATAGCGAAGAGCCTCTTAACGACCCCCTTTGAGAGTACAATAAACCCTGAAGTAGTTCTGTATCACGAGCTAGAATGTTTGTTTCATGTTGCCAACCTGACCTGGTCATGCAGGTATCATCTCTACAGCACGAGAAGTATTGAACTACAGATACTTCTCGGTTTCTCAGTTGAATAGAGAATTACATTACATGCGGTGAGGGTCAAAAGTTTGAGATCACTTTTTCTAAAAAATAATACATGTTTTTTTAACTATAAACAGCATTTTTTTTTATTTAACATTTAGTCATTTAGCAGACACTACTGATTATTACCATAAATGGGAAGAAACTCTTGGCTGGTGCCTTGCATGACCAACAGGGTTGCATTTTTAATTTAAAAAAGAGTACATAGAAAATTTCTACTTTACAAACCCAAATTAGAAAAAAATTGGTACAGGATGGAAAATGCAGATAAAACACATACAAACAAAACTGAAAAAATGAGGGGTTTCTCACATTTATGGTGAGATTTATTTTTTATGGCATTTAGCAGACACCCTGATCCAGACTGACTTACAATTTATACATTCTTACAATAAAAGCAATTGTGGGTTAAGGCAGTGGTACCCCGGGCCATGGACCGGTACCAGTCCGTGGATCAATTGGTACCGGGCTGCCCAGGAAATAATTAATTAGATCCTTTGTATTTATTAACTGAGGCTTAACAGTCTTTTATTTTGAAAAATGACCGGATTCTCTCGATTACATCTCAGTTTATAAGGTGGAAGCAGGCTTTGGAGCAACGAGCTGGCATTTTAGCAGCAATGCTCTGCGTGAGAGGGATCGCACACCACTCTTGCTCCAAACCTGGCTTCTGCCTATAAACACTCAGCCACAGCTGATACTTATTAGACTTGCATCGGCGCCGTGCCACTAGGTGGCAATAAGAGCCTGCTAATCGCGGCCGCATAAAGATCCCACAAGGAAATCTGCTTTGAAACACAGAAGCAGCTTCCTCGTTACATAAATAATAAAAAAATAAACTGTTGTGTATGTATATTTAGATAATAGAGAAAGAAATGTGGAATTGCTGGTTCTTGTTCTTTTTTTTCCACGTGTATTTTTTAAACGTTTATTATATTATTTTTTTTTTAATTATTTATTATCACATTTATTATATTCGCAATATAAACAATATACCCCCCCCCCCCCACCCCGTCCGCAGAAGAATTATCAAGCAATGACCGGTCCACAGTGATAAAAAGGTTGGGGACCATTGCTCTAGAGATTAAACAAGGCCTCACACAGGGAAGAAGGACCTTCCATTAAGGTGCTGTGACAGTCAGCCGCCAAGACCCACCCCCCACAATTAACCACCAACCGGCCAGCTGGGCAAGCCAAGCCAAATGCAGCACAACCTGCGGCCACCACCGGGGGACGCAGGACAGCTGAGTTAGCCTGAACCAGCGCTACAGCCAACCCACCCAGAGCACCCCCAGGCACCACCAGCACTGTTCACCACCACCAGTAAGAGCCAACACCCTGCCCTCCATCACACGAGAAACAGAGCCACCACAAGGGGGTACCCCTGAACTCCACACCCCAAATAAGCGAACCAACACACGTGTGGCCCCGCACATGAAGACCAAACCAAAATCAAGCACCCACTGAGCCAAAACAAGACCACCCCGAACCACACCACACAGCACCGCAACAAGCCCCACCACATCACCCCAGCATGCAGCCAAAGCCCTGCACCAAGCCCCAGGAGGACGTGAGGCCCACAGCCCCACCATGCACATGCACACACGTGCACACACCCGTGGATGCACCAGACAATGTCCAGTGAATGGCCCAAGATGATGTTACCCTTCACCCCACAGACCACGGGAGGGCGGACGCAAGGGTGCCGCCAGCCCCACCCCCATGCCTGACAGCCAACCCCACCGCCCCGGGCCGGTCACGAGAAGCTGGTTCTCTCCTCCCCTACTTTTCAATTAATTAATTTTATTTATTTGATTAATTAATTTATTATTATTCTCTTTTGTTCAATTATTTATTTTATTTAATTTATTGGTTTGTTTTTCCCTCTTTTAAATATCTCCTCTCCAGGATCTCAGTTTTACTAAGCATGTACACCAGTACTGCACCAAGGTAGGCGGCATCAGCACCGACGGGGAGGCACTGACTCTGACCCTACCCTAGCTAAGGGCCCTAACATTTCCCTCGGTCCTCCTGGTCATACGCCGCCTCCTGCCTTTGCAGGAGAGGGGGTACCAGCTGACCCTGGGATGCTTCCTTCAAGAAGCTGTAGCAAAAGTGCCAACAGGGGAAGTGCACATGTGCGGTAGCATGTAGGGCTAACAGGAGAAGCCTTAATGGCAGAGAAACATGAGTAGCGTGTAGCGCTAACAGGGGAAGCCCTAAGGGCTGAGAAACACAATTAGCGAGTAGTAGACTACTCACATTTCTCAGCCATTAAGGTTTCCCCTGTTAGCATTACATGCTACTCGCTTTTCTACGCCATCAAGGCTTAACCCGTTGGCACTGTACGCTACTTATGTTTCTCTGCCATTAAGGCTTTACCCTTCAATCAGTACATGCTACTCCTATCCCTCAGCCGTTAAGGCTTTGTCGACTAAGCACCTTGTGCCATACCTGGGCGCTTCCCTGGCTGGTCCTCTTGCAACAGCCTCTCGGATGAAGCGTCCCAAAGGAGTGGGACCAAGATAGCTAGCATAGAATCAGTGCCTCCCTGTCTGTGCTGTTGCTGCCTACCTTCAGACCTTCCTCAACATCAGCATGCGCACCATAACACTCATCTTCCACGCTTAGATCCAGAAACCCCCTGATCACCCTGACATGACATATGACACCATGACAGATCTTATGTAATATTCTAATTTTTTGACACACTGAATTTTGGGTTTTCATTATCTGTAAGCCATAATTATCAAAATTTCAAGAAATAAAGGCTTGAAATGTTTAACTCTATGTGTAATGAATCTATATAATATATGGGTTTCACTTTCTGAAATGAGTGACAAGACATATCGAATTTTTTATGATATTCTAATTTTTTGAGGTGTTCCTGTAAACTTATTGGTTATTATATCTGGGAGAATATCTCTATGAACATTAAAATGATTAAAACACCATCCAAATGTGTTGTAGTCCTAGAAAGCATGTCCCCAAACTCATTGATTGCACTCAAGCATTCAAAGGTGGAGACTGAAGTCTGTCAATAGTACTGATACAAAAAAGTCACATCACTACCCTAGATATTATTCTCCCTAGATACACTGAGAAACATAAATTATGGAGGAGAGAATTTATTGAGAACTAGCATAACATTACTTTCATGTCATGTCTCTGTTAGGAAAAGTGAATATTGTAATTCTCAAATAACTGCATCATTAATGATTTAACTTCAGTGGTTGAATTGCATATACTATTTTGGTATTTTGAGCCTTCATCTTGAAACATTTTTGATTAGAACTTTTTTTTTCTGATTAGCTTTTAACCTATTTTGATAATTTACTTGAATGCTTATTGATTTATTGTTAACAGTTGATATAGGAAGCATAATGCTATAATCATATGTGCTTTCCCTATTTTAAAAATCCCCATTTGCCATTGGAATACACTCTATACAATTATACAATTGTTCTCAATCATGATATGAATCACAATGGCCTACTTAAATTATTATATTTGAATTAATAACTAATACATGCCAAAAGCTTGAGGAATTAATGTGCATTTCACCATATATAGGATTTAAAACAGCAATTGCTCTGAACCCCTCTCTAAATCCTATAATCTTATTCAAATGCAGGCTGAAAGTCCTGCCAATAGATGGCAACAGTCCATTATGCTACAGTTTACTCATGTCTTTCCTTAAGGTTTATGATATTGGAATGATTTGAGCCCTCCGTCATCTGCTCTTCAAATCTGACACACCTGCATTTAACACTTAAGTGTTCAGGACTGCTTAAAGTACATCTACTGTAAGTTATATCTACAGCCAAGGTCTCATCTCAAACAGGAGAACTAGTGCTGATTGTTATGCATTGAAGAGAGGGCAGGTGTGCTGACTGAATACGAGGTTCTGGAGGAGAGCTAATTTTTATTCAAAAGGACTGCATACTGGTTGTCCATGCAGATTAGCTGCATTATAATATCGACTCTTTCTAGATGATCCTGATACCACTGTAGAACCCAGCAGTAATTCACTACCACTGCAATCAGCATGCATATTTACTGTTGGCTTTGTGTATGCACAAAACAGAAAAGGACATTTAAATATAATAGTAAATCTGTGTATAAATATATTTAATGTGTCCAGTGATGGCAGTGAAAGTGCTGCAAAGCGAACATCTTTATTTTCTTAAAAATCGACTGTAGATGCAGACTGAATCACTTTGATTTTAAACATGTAGGCCAGTGTATCAAAATGGCAGCCTATGAATCTTCTCTGGGCTTTGCTATTGTTGCCTACAGCCATAATTTCAACTGCTTTCATATTTACCATTTCATGCCAGTTCAAAAATCTGGCAGCTTTATGAACCAAATAGAGTGGTAGTTAAAAGTAAGAAAGGGTGAATGATGAAAAAGGCGCGCCAATGTCATTAGCTGTTTACGGCAAAGTGTTATCAGTTGTTCCAGGAAATAAGCAATTAGGGAAGGACATAATGTGGTACGTTATTGGCAACCTAATTAAATACAAAGAACATTTCTTGAAAATGGCAAAAAAGTTATTTTCAGGAAAAAGGAAACAACATTATAATCATTATGAAGGAGTAAGCCACTCTTATAGGTTTTCACTATATGCAACAGTGCTGAGGTGATCATAAACCAGTCTGTGTCTCTTTACCCCAATGGGTGTGTAAAATGCAAACCTAAATACCCAAAGGGCTCCCAAATCAGTGGAGGAGAGAGATGAGGCTGGGCTGAAGGACATGTCCTAATGGACTGCCCTCTCTGTATGGCCTCAAGAGGCTCAGTTTGCCAATGCAGTGGTGTTCACAGATTAGGACCATGAGCACAGAAATAACAGGGTAAGATCAGCAGCTTGGGTCAGTATGGCACACGGTCATCAAGGGACAGCGATAGGGCTGTGCTCCAATTCTCTTCTCTCACACACTCAGTCTGAGAATGAGACAACCGCATGATATAGCTGACACGTCTCAGGCTGATCACTGAGCCTGATCACTTCTGGCAGAAAGCTTTTTTCCCCTCCTTCACTAAACCATGCTCATGTTAATTTGATGATGGCAAGTGGAAAGCTGCTGGGCTGGATATGTGCAGGAATTTTACAAATAAGACCACCTCGCTGAACCATCATGCAGGGCAAATGCAATGTGAAAGGGATGGAATGGATTGCAACAAAATGTACCAGGATATGGAAAGGTGATTCAAAATTAATCAGCTGCTTCTGTTTCGATGGATAGCAGAGACAAAGGTGTGATTCAAGAGCGAGTGCTGTTCCATCATTCTTTAATAAAACTAAAGAAACTACTCTGAACACAGGCTTATTCATAGCAGGGAGGCATAGATTATGTTTAATATAATTTACAGTTGCAGTAAATCATTTGTGGTTATGCTTCTGCTCATTCTTATGTACGTATATACTAAATATACTTTTGCATGCAAATAAAAATGAAATCCCCAACCAGTAACATGCATTTTACAGGTGTATAGGGAAAAAAACTGCTGGAAATAAGTGAAAAAAACATGCACCACTTTTATTTTGCAACCACACTTGTTAGCTGCATGCTGCAAAATCTAATCGTGTAAGCAAAACAGAAAAAGCAGAAAATGGCATTACCTCATGTCCTATGTGTCAGAACAAATCGTGGCAATTAAATACTGGATGTGTTTGTTCTATCAAATCAAATATTGAATTCCTGGAGAGCCACTCCGGATTGTAGTGCAGAAGAAACACTGTTCAGCTAAACGTTGGCAACACTGGTGCTGGATTCTGCTGTTCAGTTGTGGAGAGCAGTTAATGGATTCGGTTCCTGGCATTTCAATTAGAATTGTGAGCTCATGTGTGTCATCAACTCACATGAGCGCTGTGTCAGTGAAAGGCCGAAGAACGCTTGCTTAACTGTCAGGTGACGGTTATAAAATATTTCACAGTGCTAAGGGCCAGACTGGGACTTCTGAACTCTCTCTGGATGGCTTTGAAACACTTGTCTGTCTGGTTACCATGTGCTAGCGCAGAATGTGAAGCCTGTTCTGGGAAATGAGATAAAGATAACTGTGAATTGTAACCTCACAATTATAACACTTGACATTCTTTTAATGGCAACACTTCATGTCTCACACCTACAAGTTAAATGGCATCAAAAACCTCAAGTAGCAACCTACACCATGGAATAATATAGTGCATAATATCGCTGGTATATGCACACAAAATGTTTATGCATTAAGTTTGAACTAATTGTTTTGCTAATGCAAATATGTTGAAGAACTGCCTGGAGAGTAGAATGAAGAGGCTTGTTCATTAGGAGCAGCCACAGCAGACAAAATTGTCTTCAGCAGTGCAAATCTTGAAGAGTTAAGGCTTAATAAGGAGAGTGACTAGACAGCAAGACAGGTATGTGTTGGATTGTCGGCAATCGGCTGTTGATCAAAGGGAACTGCAAGAGCTTATTTAACGGTGTCAGGCTAAGGATTTGTGAGCTGTAGGAAGGAAAATGTTTCCCTTTCCTATGTAATAAAGAAAACACTCCTGAATACCCAGAGGATACCAAGCACACTGCACTTCCTTAGGCAATATGACCTTGGGAGTTATTTCTCCTTGAAACTGATGAGAAATTTAATGATCGGTGGGTAATTATTATTTTAAAAGCTGTTAGCCACATCCTCAGTAAAGCAAATTACTTAAAGTGTGGCTGGATGGAGGAGGATGACTTTCTGTGACAACCACTGAAAAGGGAAAAGCTGAAAGAAGAAGAAGAAGAAGAAGAAGAAGAAGAAAAGTAAGAAGAAAATGAAGAAGAAGAAGAAAAGGAAGAAGAAGAAGAAGAAGAAGAAGAAGAAGAAGAAGAAAGCTAAACTTTAAAAGTTTAACCACTGCACTGACTGAGGATTAGCAGATGAGTAGGTCTCTGAAGAACTAGTTAAGAAATAGCAGCACTTGGTGGATGTGCAAATAGCTGCTTAACTTCATAGGAAATAAACAAATCATTGGTATGACACCACACAATTTTTGGTAAATACCTGAAAATTATGGATTCATGAAGCATGCCTCAGAGAAATATATGATATGTAATTTTGTAATTACAAATTTGTAATTTTAATTTGTAAAACAAACACTGGCTCAAGTCAAAACATGCAAATTAGTCAGCAGTTAAAAATAGTTTACAGACCTTACAGAGTTGTTGGACTTGATTGATTAAAAGGAAATATGGCAACAATAAGCGAGTTGAACACTGATTGAACACTGGTGCTTAAAGTTTGTGAACCCTTTAAAACTTTCTATATTTCTTCAATAAATCAGACCTAAAACATCATCCGATTTTCACGTAAGTCCTAAAAGAAGATAAAGAGAACCTAGTTAAACAAATGAGACAAAAATATTATACTTGGTCATTTATTTATTGAGAAAAATTATTCAGTATTACATATTAGTGAGTGGCAAAAGTATGTGAACCTTTGCTTTCAGTATCTGGTGTGGAATGCAGTCTTTCCCTTTCTCCACACATAACACATTTTCTTTTAAACCAAAAAGATTTGCTCTAGTTTGCTCTCATCTGTCCACAAAGCATTCTTCTAGTAACCTTCTGGCTTGTCCACATGATCTTTAGCAAACTGCAGATGAGCAGCAATGTTCTTTTTGGAGAGCAGTGGCTTTCTCATTGTAACCCTGCCATGCATGTCATTGTTGTTCAGTGTTCTGATGGTGGACTCATGAATATTAACATTTGCCAATGTGTAAGAGGCCTTCAGTTTCTTAGAAGTTACCCTGGAGTCCTTTGTGACCTCGCCTACTATTACATGACTTGCTCTTGGAGTGATCTTTGTTGGTCGGCCACTCCTGGGGAGGGTAACAATTGTCTTGAAATTCCTCCCTTCTCAGAGGTTCTCAGAAATCTCCTTTATTCATGTCCATGATACACTTCCACAAATATGTGTTATAAAGGGCACACTTTTAGATCCCTGTTCTTTAAATTAAACAGGGTGCCCCCTCACACCTGATTATAATCCCATTGATTGAAACACCTGCTTCCAATTTCACTTGCAAATTAACTGCTAATCCTAGAGGTTCACATACTTTTGCCACTAACTAATATGTAATACCAGTGCAGTTGGGCTAGAACAAGAGTGCTGTGATCATTTTTTTGTTTGTGTAAGAATATTGGTGGCAGAGATCTGGATATATTGAATTTGAATGGCGTTTGAGGGAACACCGTCGAGTAGAGAATTTCAATAATCAAGGCGAGATGGGACAAAAGCATGCACCAGGATCTCTGTGGCCGCCAGAGAAAGTAAAGGGACATGACATGCTCGAGAATCTTAGAAATGAAAGGAAGGTTTGAGATAGGTTAAATCAGGTTCCTTAAGGAGTTATAGAGGCCATTTTTAAGGCAAGAGGTACAAAACCAGAGGACAGCGAGAGATTCACCATTCGACAAATAGGAGGAGATAAGAGTAGAGAACACTTCTTAAGAAGCGCAGTAGGAGCAGGATCAAGTGAAGAAGTAGATGGTTTAGAGCCAGAAATAACCTTGGAGATGTAATTTTTATCGACCAGGGAGAAAAAGGAAAGTCTAATGGTCAGTCGAGGGACAAACAGATCAGAAACGTATAAGAAAGTATAGTTAGTAGACAAAGTAAGGTCACGACAGATGGAGGAAGTCTTATCAGTAAAAAAACGTGAAGGAATGAATTACAGAGATTGGTGGAAGTAGAGATCTGGTTTGGCAGAGAGCTGACAAGTTTATTAACAACAGAAAAAATATGATGAGAATTAACACCAGAGGACTGGATGCTGGAGATAAAATATGCAGAATGGTCAGTGTCAAGTGCTGTTTTATACATTATAAGATGTTCATTATAGGCTAACTGCTGAACGTTTAGTCCAGATTTTTTTACACAGTCGCTCACAGCGCCCTCCTGCAGTAAACCAGGGAGACGAATGAGTGGAGGGAGCAGAGATGGTGCGAACTGGCACCAAAGAATACAACATTGTCAATAGGAACCATCAAGAGAGAAGCTCAGAGAGACAGGTCAAGGCATTCATAATGAAGAGAAAAAATGCTGGATATCAATTGACGGAATTTACGACATGAGAGTAGTTTTTTAGGTGGGATTTTAACAATCGGAAGAGAAAGAAAAGTTGTGATAAGCTGATGGTCTGAAACCTGTAGAGAGAACCCCAGAAAATTACTGATAAGCATTGGAGCTAAACAGATTAAGTCTAAAATATGGCCATAGTTGTCAGTGGGAAATGAAACATGTTGCGATAGATCAAAACAGCTGAGTAAACAGCGAAGTCATTGGTAGGAGCAGACGGAACATCAAGGTGAAAATTAAAGTTGCCAAGGACAACAAGAAAAGGGAAAGGTGAACTTATAGTGGCTAGAAGATCAGCAATGTCAAATAAAATATCAGGATTAGGAAACTTAGGAGGACGTTAGACCATTAAGAAACCAGTTAGACTAGATAATGAATGAAACCTTAGTTCCATGGATTAAAAAATGGCCACATCATCATTATGTTGTGATATTTTTACATTGTTGTTATATATAACAGCCTACCCATCACCACGAGGCTCATCACCATGATGAGCAAGCCTTGGGGCAGCAATGTAGCTAAATACAATAGGATAGCTCAACAACATAGCTGCCCAAAATCGGGTATAGCTCGTTAGCAGATACTGTGTAACTGTAGTAACAGGTAGTGTTGTTAGCAAACAGCATAATGGAGAAGCTGTAATTTACTCATCATATTGATGCCAGTGGGCATGCACAGAAAAGAAAGCTCAGCCCAAGTGTGGAGAGACATACTAGTTACAGGATGCCTTGCAACACCGGTTACTCAAGGCAGCCAAAAAGGGTTGAATGCAACTTTACACAGGTCCACTGTCAGATGGAAATGGATGGAAACACAAAATTATCCAGAGAATAGAGCAGAAACAAACAAACAATAAAAAAGATTATCCAACAATGAAATTGGCAGCCGGCAACCACAGAGTGCACAGGTACATGTAAGCCAGTAGACTCCAAAAGTAAGAAGGCAAACAGAGAGTGGCAAAATATGTTACTTGTGCCCAGAAAACTGTACCTTTAATTTGGTGCAAGTGTAAAATTATTAAAAAGAAAACTTACAGCCAGATAGAGAATAATGGAATGTCAGTCAATGCTTGAAAATGGAACAAAACAACATAAAATACATCAAAATAAATATAAAACATCTACATGACCCAAGTGCAAAATTAGGAGAGGCAAGGGCTCAAAAATAGGAAAAACAGAAACAAAAGGTGAGAGTAGCACGGATGGCTAACAAAGATTGACTAGAAGCTGTTAAGCAAACATAGTACAGATGGCTAATGGAAATAGCCTAGCAGCTAGCAGTTTCACTGTGTTAAGCACGGTGCCTGTTAAGGGCGTGACAAGGGGAACTGTTATAAAGCCTTAGAAACAGGAGTCTTCTGTTGGCACTGATTAGTGCTGGGAGTTGTAGTTGAGCTGAGTTCCCTACATGGAACATGGTGTGAAACTGCAAGCAGGACTTCTTATGGCTTGCTTTCTTCTTGCCACTTTTCTATAAAGGCCAGATTTGTGTAGTACATGATTAATAGTTGTCCTATGAACAGACTCTCCCACCTGAGCTGTGGATCTCTGCAGCTCCTACAGAGTAACCATGGGCCTCTTGGCTGCTTCTCTAATTAGTGTCTCCTTACCTGGGCTGTCAGTTTAGGTGGACAGCCATGTCTTGGTATATTTGCAGTTGTGCCATTCTCCTTCCTTTGGAAAAGTTTGAGAGGTATGGATACTTATGTATGGCACTGTATTTGCTAGTTTATATAATCAGGTACCGTGGATAAACTTGTTGATATTCTGTATTGCTACAGTTCCTCTGAGAAAAAAAATCCCCAGCCTCCTTTTACTACACTCATTCACTGATACATAAAAGAATTCAATCAGCTTGCTGACATGAAAGACATTTCACTTGGTATTTGTGGCCCATGTTCCTGAGCCCAGCTTAATAGACTGGTGCACATATAAGGATGGTCTTTTGTTACACAATATTAAAGGTGACCCTTGCCTTTGTTCCAGAGTTT
>JAVSBU010250762.1:0-11733 GCA_033118015.1 Loricariichthys derbyi | reverse complement strand
TTTTTTTCCCGGTCTAGGCCACACCCACCACCGGTTAATTCGTAAGCATCCAGGTTTTGCAGGAACACTCCAGGATATAATTCGGAGGTTTCGGTAAGCCAAATCTTGGTTAACTCGGCCGCAACCGTGTATATGTGAACGTAGCTTTAGAGCTTGTCTTTGCAGTAAACGACTGTGGTGGAAAATAAAGACCCAAATCAAAGAAATTTTAGCAGACGCTCTTATCGCTTATTTTTTATTTTAAAAAAAGCAAAAACATCTGTATCTGTGATTTATTTATTTTCTACATATTGGTGATTACACACTTTTTGTCAGTGCTGGTAGTGATTTAGAGGGTCAAGTCAAATTTACTTGTATAGCACTTTTTACAGTGAAGCATTGTCTCAAAGCAGCTTTACAATTTGTGTAATTCCTAATTTGAGGGCCTGGTGCAGAGAAGCTAAGATGTTTGGTTTGACTCAGAGCTGCTTGGGGCCGACCTTGTAAGATTTGTGTTTGCTGTAAGTCGTTCACGATGAGGCCATTTGTTTAAACGTCAGTACAAAATCTTGAATGTCTCTCAGTCCTTCTAAGCAGCATTGTCTTCTTTTTCAATCAATATTTAACAAACCATCTACCGTTCAGCGATTAATGGATGGGATAATGACGGGTGTGGTCGTTTCCTCGTGTGCTCCACAGCTGAAGACATGCAGGGTAAAACGGAGGAGGAGATCGAGATGATGAAGCTCATGGGCTTCGGTAACTTTGACACCACAAAGGTGAGTGATTATCTAAGGATTGTTTTTTGATTTTGAAATCCAAACCAGAAGGTCATGCTTCCTTAAAATCCGAAAAGATTATTTAGAGCTCATACTGTATTTACAGTAACGTCTCCTCTAAAGGGGACCTTAAATTAATCCGAATTTAACGGGTTAAACGCCTCCCTAAAGATGAATGACACGGTCAAAGGTAAAAAGTTAGTGCTGTGACTGTCCACACGGTGGCGCTGTCAGACAAAATTCATGACATGCTTTCATTTGCCCATAAGAATGAATACTAAAGCAAACTGCATTTAATTGTGGCTGCTGGACTTAATAACTGTGTAATTAATGCCTGAATTACAACTAATGACCCTAAAGCTTTGGGGTTCACATCCCAGGTCACCCCAGGTCATGCCCCTCTATGGCCTTAACTGTTTTATTTAGTCATTACATCATACAGGAAGTTTTTCCTTGCCACTTTCATCCTATACTTGCTGAGTTATGGTTCTGTTGTAAAGAAGTGCTTCATAAAAAATCTGACTTGTGTTTAGATTTGGATTTGTTTCTATTAGTGTTGTAGTCAGGACCTCTAGAGTCGAGTCAGTCGATTCTGAGTCAAGACTGAGGTCATACATCACTAAAAAGAAAAAAATCGAACCTATTAAATGACTTAACATGCATTATCATTCATTAATAAATAATATTATAGTACTTCATATATTTTGTAAAATATAATACAGTGAGGCCAGACTTTTATTTCTTGTTTGGTGGATTTTTGTAATGAAAACCTGAATACGGCAGCGGAAATAAAAATAAAATTTCACTTTAGAATTTATTTTTTTTATTTTGAATTAGCGACCATCAGGAGCCAAACCAATGTGTACTATATGGCTAAAAACATTGCATCAAATCACTCCAGCATCCAAGCAGGACACTGTATCATACATTCAGAACAATATTAAAGCAAAAAAATACAAATAAATGACTGCTAAAGCTACAGCAAATGTGAGAGATGAGCTAAAGTTAAGCTAAAGCTCCATACAACTCAATGTGAAATGCTAATGCTAACGTACCTGCTAGCACAAAACAACTCACCAGTTCTGTCAATTTAAGACAACTTCAAACTCCATTCGACGCTCTTTCAGTGGCGATAGTTGGCTCCTAGAGCGGACAACCAATAATTTTAGCTTTATAACTTAAAACAATATGAAAAATGGAAAAATATAATTATAATTTGTGTTGCCATTCGATGTGGTGGCTTTGAACATGCGCAGTTCATCTCAGTCTCCAAAAGTCTCCAACAACACCACAAAAAGTCGCTAGATTTGTAGCTAGTCGCTTTTTAAAAAATAGTTGCTAGATGGTCTGAAAAGTTGCTAAATATAGCGACAAAGTCACTAAGCTGACCTCTCTCTCTCTCACATGACTGCTACTCTCTGATTTGCTTCGTTTGCGGATGCATTTGTGACGACAGATTTTGGTACATTCTACGCATGCGACAGTTGCGATGGAGTTTTAAATTGCCGTTTACAACTGATATAAGAATGCAAGATTGGTGGCAATAAAAAAAGTCGATTTTTTTCCTATTTTATTTTATTTTTTTGTAAGACGTGGAAAACTAACATCGGCGGATCCACCAAACAAGTAATTTAAAAAGTCTGGCCTAATGTATAGCCTAAAATTATTATTATATTATAATCTTAGTTTGATTAAGGCAGTGTAACTTTTAGAAGCAATTGTCATTGGTAATTCAGTTTCCCTTCTCTCAAACTTCCATAAAAAAAATCCATTTTTATTAGTAAATGTGAGAATAACATTTCAGTCTGCCTTTAGAATATGATCCTGAGCTACACTAAGTAAAGCGAGGGGGTGAAATACAATCTTAATCTCAGACTATTTAAACCAAATCGTCTTCATTGATTGCAGGCTGAATTGGAAGAGCAGTAACTTGTTTTCCCCTTTAAGCCAATCAGAGTGCAGATTTAATTTAGGAAAGGATTGATTTATTCTGTTAGAATGGATTGTTGATTTTCAGTAACCATAGGGGGAAGTTCAGGTTATAATTAACGTTACCTCAGACAGACCAAGCCTGTGTTTGCTTCATCTCATTCAGAAGGAATCGGCTAAATGTTCTTAGCTTGTGTGTTCGTTGCTTTCGACAGGGCAAAAAGGTGGACGGTTCGGTCAACGCTCACGCTGTCAATGTGACCCAGAAAAGGAAATACAGGTCAGTATTAAGTGTCTGTTCTCTGTAGCTTACTTATGGCGTGGCTACGTTAGAATTTAAGAAGGAAAATGCATTTTGATTTTTGTATTGTGCGTGGTACACTATAATGAACGCCGCTGTGCAGTCCTGACTGAAGCACTGAATGTTCTGACTATTATTAGACTTCAGTAAGGTGAATCTACCTGTGCAGTCTTATGGAAAACGTTTATGCGCACTAATCCAGGCATGGTCATCCTTAATCCCGATTTAATCTCGCAAGGTACATTCTGAGTGATTATAGGTCAAGGGTTTTGCTCAAGGGCAGATTGTGACAGATTGGCAGTACCAGGACTTGACTCTGGACCCTCAGCCTTATGATTTTTGATCTACAACTACATGTAATGGAAACTTTTTAATTTAGAAAGCCATCAAAAACCTCTTTTGAGCTAATACTCTGCAAATACGCTCATTATGATGAGGATTTTAGGTCCGTGAATCTCCGTCCTATACCCTTCAGGATCCTCAGTGTCTCATCAGGCTCGGTTCTTTTCCTGTGCTGTTGGGCACCATGCCTTTCCAGACCTTTCTCTGACCTTTTAATCTGTTCAGCTGGTGGACCCTGGGTTCACATGATGGGTGTGGGTGTGATCTGAGGGTAGGCCTTAAAAGCGCCTGGTGTCTGAGAGCACGTCAGAGACTGTGGGTCTGTTTCTGGGGACGTGAGGGCACATAACCAAGTAATGGGCATATTAACGTAGCCCTCGAACGTTCAAAGGTAAATCGGGCGGCAGGGCGCAAACTTTTTAGACGAGCCTCCCTCGTGAGGATCAGCGTTTTTGTTTACTTGGTTCGTGAGCAGCAACTGCCTGCTCAGCGGCCAATCACGTCTGCAGGTGCTTCACAGCTGAGACAAAAACTCCCATTGGCCAGCGATGATGTAATATGTTGGTGCAGAGGAGATCAGTGATGTAATCATATTTTCTTTCACAGGCAATACATGAACAGGAAAGGAGGCTTCAACAGACCCCTGGACTTCATCGCTTAGTTTTATTTTATTTTTTTTTACCCTCCATCTTGTTTCTTTAGTGCGTTGTAGCTTTGTTGTGCATTTAGGTCTCATTTTTATTTTATAAATTTATTGTATCTATGTTGAGTGTCTAATCTCATCCTGTTGTGTGTGCAGACAATGTTTTGAGACTTGAATAAAATTTGACTTGTGGGAGCTGCATGACTCTCTCCTCTTTCCTTTGTGTGTTTTTTTTTTTTTTTTTTCTCTGTAGAATCAAACCTGATATAGAATAGTTACATCCTCCACACACTGTCCACTTGTGAGGTCAGATTAACCTTCCTCCCTTTCTGCAGTACAGACACTGGCACTGTGGCAGAGCAGGTATTGCTGGTGCACAGCTCCACTGACCAGAGTTTGATCCTGGCCAGAGTCACTGTGTTTTCTCTGCTCTGCTCTCACGAATGTGGCCATAAGTGGCTTCCATAAATGTAAGCATGTGTAAATGAGTGCAAATAATAATGGATGAATGAATCTGAATTGTATTTCCTGGTCTGTGGTGTATGTCTCTGCAGGTTGAGAGAGATTAAGCAGTTCCTGAATGTATATATTTATTTATTTAATTATGATTTTTCTCCCATTTTCTTTTCCTGATTGATTGGGCCGGGCACAGCTGAGGTTGGCCAAAATGCGTCTGGTGTCTGTGGGTGCCTGATCTGTCTTGAATTTACCACTGGGTTTTGAACCTGGATTCTTAGTTGGTTATCAAATTGCCACTATGATTTTACATAGTTGCATGTTTTACGTTTAGGGCACAGAATTTGAATCTCAAAACGAAAGCAAAATGAAATAATTGCAATATATGCAAAATTTTAGTTTATATCTGTTTAGGTGAAGAAGTTATTGTATTTACGTTCATGCAAATTATTGTAAACATTAAATGATTGTGGCGATAAGCAGAAATAATACTAAATTGCAAAAAAAAAAACAGATTTGCATGTGCACAACATTAATCATCAAGATTCTATCTTTAATATGAGCTTATAAAACACAAACAGGATAATTTTGTCTGATCTTAGATGAAGGTTTAACATTAAGATCACATCAGAACGATCCTGCATTATTCTACAGATTTGACATACTGCCTTTCCTGCAAAAACAGCGTGTGTGAGGGGGCGTGGATGCCTCTCATTTCCGGGGGTGTGTTTCTGACCAATCACGACCGACTGTGCCATGGTAACGCAACCAATCAGGATCGAACAACAAACACGGCATGAAATAGGGCGCACGAAGCTCTCTTATTCCGTGTCTCAAATATTTAAACTCTAAATAGTGCACTGCGCGCTTTTTCAAAGTCAATCGGTCACAATAACATCGATTTGCACACATCACGTTCCTTGTAAGCTGTCATATGTATCATATTTTGTGGCGATCACCGGCGTCCCAAATCATACACATATGCCCTAGGTAGGGCACTTGATATGGAGGTTTACGACGTTTTTAATGTAGTCGTATTATAGCAAAAAAACGACCTAGTTTTGCAAATCGCAAAAACGACTGAATGGTTTAGTGTCTTAGGTCGTTGAATTAAATAAAAAATCACTTTAAAATGTGCAACAATAGCGAACGAGGTGCTGGTTGGGACACGACTCGTTTCTAACTATGGAAACAATGATTGACCAATGGGAGCGCTCGCTTTTTTTTCCACGCGCGACCAATGGCACAGCTGATTATCTGTCGCCGGAAAACGAATCTGAAATCCCTACAGAGTGCACTAGATATCGCTTTATACGATATACCACATAGTGAACACGTATAGGGCGTATGGAGAGATTCGGGACGCGGCGGTCTCCTGAAGTAACAGTAACATGACAGTCGATCAGAACCATTTCAGCTGCCTGCAAAGAGCGACGTTACAGTTTTGCTATCGCTAGCTACGGATTTTTTTTTTGTTTAGCATATTTTTATTGTTATAAAAGTTGCTCGTAGGTATGGAGTAGATGTTCAATAATGTAGGTTAGGCCAAATAGTTTCTTATCGATCTAGTTTAAGACGAGAAGGAATGCTCAAACGGTTATTTTAACCCGATATTTTAAATCTTGACTACTTATTTTGAGCGTAATTAGCATCGATTCTCGACTAGCAAGCTGGTTTGCTGGTTAAATGTCCGTCTGATTTGATTCGAGACATAAATTAAAGCGGGTTTCACTTTAATTTCGACGTTTTTTTAGCGAAGTCAGGCACTTCTCGCTTTCTGTTTTGCTCTTTACCATTTCTGAAACCTTTCAAACACCTAAGAACGAAGTATTTTTTACATGAAATTCAAGTTAAACCTTTTTCACTGACGTGTTTTGTGGAGAAAACCTGAGAAGCCCCGAGGCTGAGCTGCTGTCCTGTTTGTTTGGACAGTGTTTTTCCCTATAAACAGGCTCCTGTTTTCTTTTTGTTGCACTTTTAAATCAAACACCAGTCTGTCTTTTTCCAAGCATTAGATGTTATTTTTGAAGGCATTAATCCAGTCCAGCTTCACACTGAGGACTTTAATTGTGCTCTAATTCTGCATTCATAGAGAAATTTTGGATCACAGCATTTGGGCACAAAAATAAGCTTTACTTGCGAAAAAACCCCCATTTTAAATCGTTTTTTTTTTGCTTAATTTGCGTTCATAGCCTTTAAGGTTCCTTCTTTCATCCTCCACCATTACCAGACACGACGCAGGAAGAAAAACAAGCTGAGCTACGGAGCTTCTCTTCATCAGTTTTCTTTCTTTGCACCGGATTTCATTTGGTTTGAGTTTATAAAGCTGTTATTGTTTAATATGGCGGCCATCGAAATGGTGCAGATGTTGATTGAAGCTGCTGAGTATCTCGATCGCAGAGAAAGAGGTAACTTGCAACATTTAAAAAATGCATGCTTTCCTATTAATCCGGTTTCCTCCCGGGGTGTCCGTGTGCATTAACATGCGTGCACCTTTTGCGTCAACCCAGCCCACACAGATGGGATTTTTCTCCAAATCGGTGTGCACGAGAACCATTTGCAAGCCTCACGTGATGTTTTGCATGCATGCATACGTTCATAGGTCGTTGCCCCTCGTTTGCTGTTTTCTTGTTTGTTTGTTTTAGTTATTATACATTTTGATGGAGATGTGGAGGCTTTCCTAGCACCTTATATCCTTCCTCAGCCCCCTCCCTCCCCTCTTTCGGTGTGTTGTGGTTTGCCCCTCTGCTGGGTTTACTCCAGTTCAGATGACATCATTGACCCAGAAGGCACAAAACATAAAACAGATCGACCCCAGAATTCAAAAATCACCCCCAGTTTGTCTAATGACCCATCCTCCATGAGTTTTTGTGTGTTATCCCTTAATTAAACATCACTGTTCTGTGTTTTTTTTCCAGAAGCAGAACACGGGTATGCCTCGATGTTGCCGCTCACCAGCCACAAAGACAGGGACGGCTCCAAACGGAAAAATAAGAGCAAGAAAAACTGCAGCAGCAGGTAAATCTGACCCAGATTCTGCATCACGCACCGACGGTCAGATGTTACATGATAACGCAGGACAGTGTGTGGGGTGTTATGGGGAAAAAGGTCCTAGGTTTGTCTGCCTGTAATGAAGATCCTCTGCAGCATCTCGTTCAGGATTCACTTAAACTTTGATGCCTTTTTAATGCCAGTCTGTTCCATTTTTAATCTAATGCCATGCAGAACCCGGGTGCATATTCTTTCCTGATTAATGTAGCCATGCGGACGGGTTTCATTCCTTTTAATGGAACGTAGCTACATTTCTGTAAAGGAACCGAGGTGGCCTAGGAACAGGTCTAGGGTTCAGATCCCAGTGCTGTCGTTTTTGGGACATGCTTGATTTGTACCTTGATGGGGGAGCATCTAACGCTTATTCCCTGTATTTTACAGGGTAGGTGTCAGATCCAGACCAGAAAATTGTACAGTCTTGGAATTGAACAGACGTCCTAATAAGTCGCGTTATTTTTACTGATTAATTAGTTTAGTAATTTTTTATTACTCCGCTGTGTATTTATGATGTGAGAATCACAGCTTCATG
Organism: Loricariichthys derbyi; assembly: GCA_033118015.1. NCBI lineage: Eukaryota > Metazoa > Chordata > Actinopteri > Siluriformes > Loricariidae > Loricariichthys > Loricariichthys derbyi. The sequence goes on along the minus strand of JAVSBU010250762.1, from coordinate 3,724 downwards.
AATCTTTGAATCAATAGAATAAATAAATGTTTGTTTCCAGATTAGCGACATCTGCTGGCCAGATTTGTGCAACTGCTTCAGGAAAACCCCAAATGACTTTAGGTTTGCATTAATTTGGGTTTTAATTACTTTCTCCAGGAAGTAATGAGAAAAGTAATCCTTGTTATATTTTGAAAGGCAAAATTGTCATTTGTAATAGATTACATTTAAGTAACTACCCGATTAGAGTGTGTACAACAATATTTTCTCTTCTCTTTAACCTTGTAATCAAATTATATTTGCACCTAGTGCAGGAAAATGTTAAAATTTAAGCAAAGTGCAAATAGACCACGATCCTCTTTCACTTTTGTTTCAGCTTTTGCAGCCTCATGACGCAGCCTGTCAGATGCTTTGTTATGTAAACGGAACTAAAAACACATCTCCTCTCCAGAGAGAAAATGTAAATAACTTCTCTGATGATTAATCTGCCCACACCAACAACAATATTTTTGGCCCTGTCACAAACACTTAAGTTGGCTTATTAAAACCGGCTGACTCAAATCCTTGTGGACTCTCATCTTCCTCTGGATTTGGTTTGTATTTTGGATTGCTGTACTGGACAATCGAAACGCCATCCAGTTGTAGATTGTTGGCAGAGCTGGTCAGTTCTTCCCAGATCCTGTGTAAAGGCCCTTTAAAATCGCAGATCCTGCCCCGTATTTCGCAGTGGTGATTAGGTTCTGTTAACATGTTTGGAAAAGCAGATGCAGTTATGACTGGACCAACTGTCCTCAAACCAAACCTCCCAATAATCCATATTTTAGTCTCATTTAACATAAGGAACCCGTTCCTGTAATGTCTAGCGAGGTTGGAGAAGATGACATGTTTATCTGTCACCTTAACCATAAAGGATAACAGCCAAAGGAATTTTGGCTCATGTTGAAGCCGTTGACCATTAAACACACTATTTTAAGTGGAGGATTAAGCTAATTAAACACAAACGTGTCCGTTAACCGTCTTTACTAAAGGTGTTAATAATTCCAGAGCTGGCTGTAGTTGGATATCAGGATTTATTTCCCAGCTGATTTTTTGGCTCTTGTTAGAATGATATATGGGATCGATCCCATCCATGTGCCCTTTAAAGCACCATTAGGATCAGTAAACTGTGCCAGAAAGAGTCTCCACAGTCTCTTCAGAAGCTTCACACAGTGCTACTCTGCCCATCAGCAGGATTTTACACCCAGACTCTATTTCTGTCCGTCAGTGGTGCTCGAGCCAAGGCAGATAGATCCTCGGGAAAAATGCGTAAATTAATTCTGTTTAGGGAGCCAGTCTGCGTCAGACACCGGAGAGATGGATGCGTTTATTATCGCAGTGTGAACGTCCGCATGAAGATGAAGCGCTAGTAAAGTGGGCATCGTTTCTCTCCGCTTAAGACTGACCTGGCTTCATCCTTGTTTTTGAGTCGTCATCATCAAAAGGCTCTTTCTCGGTGGCGGTCGTCCAGATCTTTCTCAGATCATAATTGGATTAATTTTTAATCGCGATAAGGCCTCGTTTAACCCGGCGTCACCCCTCTAATAGGTGTATTTGACATATTTTAGTCTGATTTGCAGTGTTGCTGTGTTGACATGACGAGAAATAAAGAACCGGTCCCAAACGGTTCGACTCTCCTCACCTCTGTGAAGTCAGAAAGCAAAATTACATCTCCCTTAATGAAAACGAACCAGGAGACCGTGGACGCCTCCACACACGGCTCGATTGTGTTGTGTTGTCCAAGCACCAAAAGCCAATAAACATATTTCTGGAGCACATGTTTCAGATTTAACCAACTGATTTGTAGTTATGCTGTTTAATCTGAAGCAAATGCTGCAGGAAACTTATGAAAGTGGAGAAATTGTACTTTATTGCTTCGTTGATGAACCTGGGGGATCTGGGAACCGAACCGGCTCTGCGCCGAGGAATTCCCAGTTCGAGGGGGCGCGTTCTTTGATTTTGACTTCTGAGCGTAAATCACAAACGAGCAAGCCACGGGGGTCCAACTTGGGTTTCTTAATGTCAACTAACCCAGATCTATCACATGCAATTGTTGCTTTGCCTTATGCAAGGTTATGGACTCTTCAAACATTTTCATGTACAGCATTGTGCAAACATTGGTTGGTTTAGCAATGGTGTAATGACCATTATAATTTATCAGTCTCTTTATTAAGACACAAACAGAAATTAGATGCACAAAAGAAAAAATATTTATGTTAATTATACTAAACAACAAATTAACGGTGGCCTAATACTTTTGTACTGTACAGGTCCCTGTAAATAGGACTAGCTTACATTAACAGCCAGAAATAGACGGGTAGTTATTTAGCAGACTTCTACACTGTACAGTTTAAACATTTAAGGGCCCAGCAGTGACAGCTTGGCATGACTGGACCTTATGACCCAGTACCTGGATCGCAAACATTTAGAAATGCGTGTCAGCGTAACTAAAGTTAAGTTTGGTGCAACATCTCCAACAACACAGGCCTCATCAGCAAGCTCAGTACACTCCTCTGTGGAGGTTCTCCTTTGTTATAGAACTTGTAGATCAACTTATGGAGGCACTTGCTGTCCTATGACCTTCTTCCTTTGGCAGAAGATTTAGGAAGGACTGCCCATTATCTCTTTGCAGCCAAAAATGAAAAGCGGAATGTGGACAAGAAGCATCTGCTATCCCTAGATAATGGTGTGTCCAATCAGAGTGCAGCACGACGACTGACGTCTCCTTAGGTCCTTCATTTTGGCCTAGTTTGAAATTCAACCTTCTCACATCGTTCCCTTGTTAGGATTGGTTATACGGCGAAACTGGACCATGGCCTCGTCACGTTGTCCTGCATCCAGCTGCCACTTTGGAGTTCTTTACTCGACTGGACCTGCGTTGCCGAATTCACGGTACAGAGAGCTCAAGACGCACGAGCCGCTCCGATGTTCTCGACACACTCCCACGCTTGCCTCAACCCCCCACTCCTGTTAATTACTCGGCCGTTCTTCAATGCCTCCGGCCTCTTCATCCTCCCCCTCCGGCCCTCCAGTACCACGTGCTTTCTTTTGAACAGCACCATGCTGATTGTTCAGTTCAGCTATCATGGCCTGATTATGCATATTGTCCTCTGAGCTGGCTTTGATTTGTCCCTGGGCATTATTAGGGATTTTTTTTTATGGGAAGCTCTTGTATTTTACACTCATCTGCTTGTTGAGCTAATTATTCAGTAATATACTCAGCTTTTAAAGGAGCCATTGATTAGACAGTTTCTTTGAACATTTCCCTGTTGCCTTAAATGTTTGCAGTCTAGACCTTTTGATATAAATGTAGCTCTGACCCACAATCAACGAGAATCCTTTTCCATCTTATAATTCCCTCCCAGCATTGGACTGGATTGGATTTGAATGATATGAAACACTGGTTGTGATTTCAAAGAGCAATGAGCCCACTCTGTCCCCGAGTGTCCATGCATGGGAACCCCTGGTGAAACCCGGGAAAAAAAATCCTGTAAAGGCCTATTTACACGGTGCGTTTTTTGCCTGCGTCTGATGCACGCGTCGGTGACGTACGTCAAAAACGCATCGTGTAAACTGCACTTTTCTGCACTTCAGTCAAAATTTTACGACCTTTACGTTGACGCGTGCACTTGACGCATGGAAGATGCAAGGTCCTGACCAATCAGGTAGCAAGATCTGATCACGTGTTTTCGCTACCGCGTAGCGCAGT
>JAVSBU010250549.1:0-11733 GCA_033118015.1 Loricariichthys derbyi | reverse complement strand
GGAACGACTGAATCTCTTGCTGCCTCCGCCCACACACAAAGGTCTTCCCTTTTCACTCATTACTTGGGTGCAGATTGAATGTTATATTACCCATTTTTTTCCAAACAGAAATGGCATCTTACTGTACCTCTCCTTCTTGATGTTTCGTCTTGTTGATGTATCTTAAACCAAAGATTTAGTTGGATGAAATTCTAGGGCTTCTGGCTGTTTTTCCACTCATGTGACTTAATATTTCTTGTGAATATGCAAACCCATAGTGGATTTTAATAGCAAAGAGCAGTTAATAAGAAAGCCAGTACAGAGAGGTAACCTCCTGAGACCCAGGCCATTAATTTGTGTCCCCTGAAAGAGACTTCCGAACAGAAATTGAAAAACAAAATTTCATCTCAACTCTGAAGTTATGACTCAGTTTACATTGTGGCAAATTGTTTAAAATAAATAGTTGCATTCAGACCTGGAAACACTGTTACTTTAGGTCTTTATGAGAATCTCCAGAAACTGCTTTTCTTTTGTGGGGGGGGCTCTATTTAAAAATTGGCAAAAGTTGGTTTTCACGTGTTGAGATAGAATTTATTGCTCCAGTGCCCGAAGTTTAACACATAAAGAAATACGTATTTACAATATACAACAAAAATCGTACAGGTCAGTTGAGTTCTACAGCAACTCAAGCACTTTAAAAGTCACCTTCCAGAGTCACCACCATGTTACCTTTTCTATAACCAAAGGCAGACTCCCTTAAGAGCCGGTAGGCTAAATGCTAACATGTACGTATGTTTGAAGCGAACATTTAACACCCGTGTGTGCACCCCTGGGCATATTTAAACTGTAGGAGAACAGGGAAAACGGTGTTAGTAGCACGTCCTTTTGAGATGAATGAAACGGCAAGTGAATGAGCATCTGTGTATGTGAGAATGTGTGCGTGTAAATGCACTGCCTATATGACGGGTGTGTTCCGTCACATTATCCCTTCCCTCCGGAAAGGTTGGCACTGTGAGGCAACCGGGATAGATAATCGGCCACAACATTGGTCTTCTCTGCACGATGCCGGATGCTGAAACGAAAAGGCTGAAGTGCAAGGTACCATCTTGTAAGACGACTATTGTGGTCCTTCCTTGACTGTATCCAGATGAGAGCATGATGGTCCATTTCCAGGTCAAATTCTCATCTGAGCAGGTAATAGCGCAAGCTATTCACAGTCCTCAGTCCAGTTGAGTGGGTTTTGCTGGTCTTTGCTGGTGAGTGCAGTGAGATGAGCAGCAATGGTTGCAAACTGGGGCACAAACCGTCGATACCAGCCTGTTAATCAAAGGAAGGACCGAACTTCTTTCTTGGTGCGAGGCCGAGGAGACTTCAGGATAGTCTCTACTTTGTCCACTTTGTCACTTCACCATGCCCCATCTGGTAACCGAGATAGCGTGTCTCTTGCTTGGCCCACTCGCACTTTGCCGGGTTCAGGGTAAGACCAGCTTGTTGGATCCTCTTTAGGACCATCAAGAGGTGCTGCAGGTCGTCCTCCCAGGTCTCACTGAAGATAACGACATCATCAAGATAGGCTGCACTGAAACACTCGCAGCCTAAGGACTCTGTCCATCAGTCTTTGGAATGTTGCAGGTGCTACATGCAGCCCAAACGGCATCACACTGAACTGAAACAGCCCCGCCAGTGTCTGAAAGGCTGTGTAGGGCCGTGATGACTCCTCAAGGGGCACTTGCCAGTAACCTTTGCATAGGTCAGGGGTGGTGATGTACTTGGCTGCCCCGATTCTCTCCAGCAAGTCATCAATCCTTGGCATTGGATATGCATCAAACTCAGACACAGAGTTCAGCTTTCTAAAGTCAATACATATCCTTAATGATCCGTCCTTCTTAAATGCAATCACAACTGGGCTGCACCATTTAGAGTTAGAGGGCTTGATGACTCCCAGCCGCATCATTTCCTCAGTCTCATCCTGGAGCTTTCCCACCAGCTGCTGTGGAACACGGTAAGGTCTCTGGTGAATCAACCTTGCGTTCTTCAAGCGGATGATGTGCTCCACCACAGTCGTTCTGCCAGGCCTAGGATCAAACAGAGAGGGCACCTCATTGAAGGTCTGGAGAAGCTGTGTAGCTAGCTCTGGGGTGAGATGGACCAGCATTGGGGTGCTGGTCAGGGCCTCTAGTTCTGTCTCCAGATCCTCTTCGTTCTCTTCCAGGTCCACCATTTTGACCATCAGCACCTTCACAGGGTTTGACCCTTCCCTCAACTCCTTTAGGAGGTTCACATGGTAGGTCTGCTTGGTCTTTTTCTTCTGTGGGTGCAGAACCTCATAGGTGACTGGGCCCATTTTGCGGGTGATTGTGTAAGGTCCCTGCCACTTTGCCAGGAGTTTGTTAGAGGAAGCCGGCAGGAGCAACAATACCTTTTGGCCTGGCTTGAACTCACGACAGCAGGCCTGCTGGTCATACCAGGCTTTCTGGTCCTTCTGGGCTTCAATTTGGTTCTTTTCTGCTTCCTCCATGTAGCTTGACAACCAGTATCTCATTTCGAGGACAAACTGAATGATGCTCCTGTCACTCTGGGCAGCTGAAGGGTCCCAGCTTTTGCAGAGGAGATCCAGTGGCCCTTGCACATCCCAGCCATACAACAGTTCAAAGGGAGAAAATCCTGTTGATGCCTCTAGAACTTCGCGGCAAGCAAATAAGATGAAGGGCAACCAGCGATCCTCGTCCTTGCCCGTTGTCAGACGTCGCACCAAGTGTGGGTTTATTTACTATCTGGTAACCCAGCGTGGCATCTGAGCACAGCTTGTGTGCACAGCTGAGTCTTCCTGCATTTGGCACCGGCATGCGCAATTGCGCTGCGGGCTGCACATTTGAAACCAGCTTTGGATTAGACTCAGCTGTGAGCGCCCTTTTAAAAGCGAGTTGAGCGAGCGATCCGGCGGGGGTCATTGGCTTTGCCTCACATGGTTGATGGTGGTTGTTCCTCTCTCCGACCCGGCAATCGGATCAATCTGCCGCAGCTCACTTAGCCATGATGGGGCTTAGCTGACAAGGTTCTTTAGGAGACGTGGGCTTTTGTTTACTTTCTGGACATGCCCCATGGCTGGAGCATATATACCACACTATGCGCTGAAAGGGGATTGCGCTGGCAGGTGCGCGCTCCAGCCATGCTCTCATGGCGCCAGAGAGAGGAGAGGGACGATGGTATCCAGAGGGCAGGTGGTGTATGAGCTGGAGCTCAGAGGTAATCGGTAGGGATTAGACTAGTGAAGGGACAGCTAGCGTGTGGTCGTCCAGGCGGCGCTGGACCTAAAGGGTCCACACGGGGTTTCTGCAGGCTCGGGAAGCATTCATAGGGTCATTGTCTTGATTGGTCCCTGCACTGCACCCTGCCGAGCCTCGCCTGGGCTCCTTTGTCCCCGTGGTTGGCCGGTACGGCCAAATTGGTGTCCACATAGATGTGGTAGGTCGGCCTGGTCTCCGAGCTGTAAAATCAGTTTCCACAGCTCCTGGGCGTGCTCCAATCTGCTCCCACGTGTCCTGGCCTTGTCGGCTTTATGGTAGATTTATTTCTTGTTTTGTATCTGGCTTTATTTGTTACTTTGTTTTTGTTCTATTTTGGTCGCCTTATTTATGTTTAAATAAAGCCTACCCCTATTCATGAAGCTGTGTGCATTTGGGTCCTCTGTCTCCACCTCAGCCTACCATTGCGTGACACCCGTATCATCCACAAATTTTTGTAACATCCGCTTCAAAGTCTGACTGAACCTCTCGACTACTCCATCAGTTTGAGGGTGGTATGGAGTTGCCCAGATGGAAGTGATGCCCAGTTGTTGTTGAAAGAGATGCATCAACCGTGAAGTGAAGTTGGTACCTTGGTCTGTGAGGATCTCATCTGGTAGTCCAACTCTTGAGAACAGCTGGACCAGGACTCACAGGACAGCATGTGCAGTGATGGTTCTCAGGGGAAAGGTCTTAGGGAACCGGGTGACATAGTCACAGACCACCAGGATATATTGATGACGTCTGCTGCTTTTGATCAGGAGCCCAACGATGTCCATATCGATCTGGTGGAAGGGAGTGGAGATGATTGGGAGTGGCTGCAAGAAAGCACGGTCAGATCTACGAGTAGTGCTTGTTATCTGACAGGTGGGGCATGTGGTGCAGTATTTTTGAATATCTGTATACATGGAAGGCCAATAAAAATGTGAACTGACACGCAAGTAAGTTTTATGACGGCCCAGATGCCCAGCCCAAGGGACAGTATGTGCTAGGTGCATTACCAAGGGTCTACAGCTTGAAGTAACAACAAGACGTTTGCACGCATTACTAACAGCATATAGCACCACCCTGTCAGTAATAAACATCTCCTTAAAAATTAATTGGTTTCATTTCCCACCTTAACAAAAAGACACTTCAAGGTTTCATCTTGACTTTGCAAAGCAGCAATATTTTCAGGCACATTCCACAGTTTACACACAGAATCGTCAGTTTCAGGTTTTGGTGACCACAATTGTTTCTCAAAACACCACTGGCAGCGTGATTTTCTGGGACCTTTGGTGCCACCCTCACACAGACTACTGTCAAAGTCTGGCAGAGGTTGTACACCAGCCTTTGTCTGGGCTCTGGTAATAACAGGACATGACACATTTCTTGCACCATCATCATTTCAGCATCATCCCCCCCAACGTTATGTTTACCACACAGTTCATTATCATTCAACAGGTCTAGGAGAACCGGTAAATACCACCCAAGAATAGCATCAACAGGTAAGTCCTCTACCACCCCGACAGTCACTAGGTAGGCCTGTTCTTCAATAGCAACAGTCACTTTCACAGTGGGATAGGGATGGCGATCCCCATGCATGCACACAATATCCACAGGCTCACTGTAATTCATGTGGTTAACTGACACTGAACTACCTTTAACTAATGACATAAAACTACCAGTGTCCAGTAAAGCAGTAGCCTCTTGGCCATTGGTATGGACAGTTTTAAAGCGCTGTTCAGTACTGTCAGAGTCTCTACACCCACCTGACTCCAGTCATGGAGGATAACATGCCCCGGTTAATTTAGCCTTACGAACAGGTTAAACAGAGGCTTTATGACCAGGTTGCTGGCAGTAAAAACAAACAAGATTATACTTATCAGTGCCTGGTTGGGTTGGGGCAGAGTTGGAGGTACCTGGCTGGCTCTGACAGAACTCTCTCCTTGCCGGTCGTGGTGCCAGCGACTGCACAGGTGCTCGATGGGGTGCAGTAGCTGGCCAGGATGCCGGTCCTCCCTTGCGAGTGTTGATATACTGCAGGGCCAACTTTGCTGCAGTGAGGCTGTCAACTGGCTCGTGTTCTTTCACCCAGGTTCTCACCTCTAAGGGGAACACTCGTAGGAGCTGCTCTAAGATGATAGCCTCAGCGATGTCCTCCTTTGTGTGCTCTTCTGGCCTAATCCAGCGACGATAGAGACCTCGTAGGCGGTGATAAGTCCCAGTGGCACAGTGGAAGAGCGGAACTATAGGCGGTAAGTCTCCGGCAATATGTCAAACTTAGCCAGGAGTGCTGACTTCAGGTCGGGATAGCAGTGGGCTCGCTCCTCGTCCATGGCAGCGTAGGCCTCCAGTGCCTTGCCGGTCAGCAGGGGGACGAGCCGACAAGCCCACTCATCTCTCAGCCATCTCCAGGTCTTTGCTATCCACTCAAAACGTAGCAGATAATTCTCCATATCCTTGCCCAGTTGATACAGTGGTATTTTGGGCTCACTGTAGTGTCTCCATTCAGGTCTCGGTCTTCCATCTGGCTCTGGCTCCAGTCCAGCATTGAGGGGCATCTCTGCTGCCTCAGCCTCAATGTGACTCTTCTGTAACCTGAACCGTGAACCTCCGGAGTCGGCAGTCCTAACCTGGGACTACTGGCAGTCATGGTCGAGGGTGTGTGTTAAAACGGCCAGCTTGTTCTGTTAGTTATGTGTGTGCGCCCCCTAGCGGACTAATTTTTTCAGGCACGTTCGTGGCCCCTATAAAGGCTCCTCTAGGACCCATTTTAATTACAACACCAAAAAACCAGTTCAAGGCTAATGTTTCTCTCCATAATATTCATCAGATGGTCTTCTGTGCATGCATTGGTATGTAAGTTTGCATTATGATGATGTATTTCTGTGTACTGAGCAGTTTATATACATGTGAAATAAGATTAGCACCGAGACGATTTATGAGCAACTATCAAGTCATATGCTAACTAAACATGCTAATGTTTTCAAACGAAGCACGATGACAGCAATAGCATTATATTTGTTTTATTTGATGGATTCATGTATTGATTTATTTTATATGTATGTTACAGAAACCACATTAAGATTAAATCTGATGAACTATACACCTGGCCTGGTTCTTTGTAAAAGGACAAATAATATGTTCTAACCAACATACTGCAGTGTTTACCAATACCAAGTCATCATTACAAATAACCAATTCGTTTCATGGTCCTTCGAGCCGGAGGTAAAATACTGCAGACCAAAGGATGTCCCCCCAAGATGAATCAGCCAGACCTCATCGCGCAATACATCCTCCGCCTTACCTAAAAGACTATGGCATCAGAATTCAACATAATGAGGAAGAAATAGAGACATCTGAAGAGGTACAGTCAGCAGAGGGACTATCCTCTCCAGCACACCAGTCACCAGAGGGAAGAGTTCCCCACTGTTTAGCAATTGGAGGAGAACCAGACAACAATCCCCCTACAGTGCGATCAAAGGACATAAAGGTGAGAGAGGACAAACAACAAGCTAATAAACAGAACAAGTCTCCAGGTCGTCAGCATGAATCTCTGAGTCCACGCTGCCGCCACAAGTCTCCAGGTCGGCATGAGTCTCTGAGTCCATGCCGCCGCCACAAGTCTCAGAGTCCACGCCGCCGCTACAAGTCTCCAGGTTGTCGGCGTGAGTCTCCGAATCCATGCCGCCCCCACAAGACTCCAGGTCATTGGCATGAGTCTCCGAGTCCACGCCGCCGCCACAAATCTCTAGGTCGTCATGAGTCTCCGAGTCCATGCCACTGCCACAAGTCTCCAGGCCGTCATGAGTCTCCACATTTCTGTTATCAGTCGCCAAGTCCACGTCGCAGACAAGAGACTACTAGACATAATAACCACGAATCTTCAGGCCATCGCTATCATGAATCTTCAAGGTATTACAACAGACATTATCATTCTTCGGTATGCCCTGAACTTACATATCGAGGACAAACTCTATCCCCAAGTTTGTGCATGAAGATCCTCGAGAGTTCACCTGATTGAAAATCGCACTTGACAATCTCCTGCCATTAGATACCACTGAACAATTTAAATATCAGATCTTACTGGAAAACCTCAAGTTGGAGGAGGCATTACAGATTGCTGATTCATACTGCAACAGTCGTTACCCATATAGCGACACTATGGATGCCCTTAATGAACAGTATGGTCAGCCTTATCAGTTCATTAAAACGCATCGGCCGGTTAATGGACGAGCCAAGTATCAGAAGTGGTGATACTAAGTAATTCCGCAAATTTACACTAAAGGTACGTGCTCTAGTTGGAATGTTGGATCAATTAGGAGACATTGGCCAAACTGAGCTCAAATGTGGATCACATGTCTCAAGGCTATTAACCAAGTTACCACAACATCTCAGAGCTGAATTTAAGAGATACATTAATCCTATCCGAACACCCATTCCCACTTTATTACATCTAGCAGACTGGCTGGAATATGAAGTCAGAGTGAGAAGGTTATTACAAGGTCAGAGCAGGACTCTGAAGCACTCATGATACTGGAGGAGAAAACAGTTCGGATAAAAGTGAATGGTATCAAAAGGTATGCCACACCCTTCCTGTGGAGAAAGAACTTACCTCAGCTGGAGGCACCTACAATGTACAGAAAAAAGACTAGCAAATGACTGCCAAAACTGAAGCCTACAAATCTGAAATGCACAAGCTTCTTGTCTCAGGATTTGTGAAGAAGATTTCAACTGCTGAAGCCAATTCAAGTCCAGGGTGGTTCATCCCCCACCACATGGTTACCCACAATGCTAAGAATCGTATCGTCTTCAATTGTTCATTCAAGTATAAAGGAACATCACTAAACGAACATTTACTTCCTGGCCCTATACTTGGCTCAACACTTCTAGGAGACCTGTTGCAGTTCAGAGAGAACGTGGTAGCCATTAGTAGTGATGTGAAAAAGTATGTTTCACCAGGTGCGCCTCTTACCAGAGGACCAGCCATATCTGAGGTTTTTCTGGCGAGACACTAATACAAAGCCTCCTGCAGTCTACCAGTGGTTAGTGCTACCGTTTGGAACAGCCTCAAGCCCCTGCTGCGCAGTGTTTGCTCTACAAACTCATGTGACAAGCCACAGTGGGCCCAGTGAAAACATACTCACAGTAGTTGAACATTGTTTTTATGTAGACAACTGGCTACAAAGTCTACCCACAGTTGAACAAACCAAGACAATAGCCACTAAACTAAAATGCCTATTAGCAGAGACTAGATTTGAGCTCTGTAAGTGGACCACTAGCCACCCAGAAGTGATCAGCCACCTGCCACCTAAATGCACTTCAGAAAGTACCAAACTATGACCCACAAGAGCTGGCTTTAGGATTGATGTGGCATTGCTGTTCTGATACACTGAGCTATAAGCCAGCACCAGCAATCGAAGAACAACCCACCATGAGAGCGATATACAAAGTGCTCCCCAGCCAATTTGACCCACTAGGATTCATCAGTCCATACGTCACAAGAGCCAAGGTATTAGTGCAGAAACTTTGGATGAAACGCCGTGAGTGGGATGACCCAGTACAAAGCATGGAACACATGGCAAGGAGAGCTCTCACAACCTACTGAGATCTCCATACCACGGTATTACTCCAACATCAACATGCTCACTTGCAGCAGAACAGTTCACATCTTCAGTGATGCTTCAGAGCAAGCTTACGGATCAGTAGCTTACCTCTGCACCAGTTCTGAAGAAGGGAGTGTACAGGTGTCCTTCTTAGCAGCAAGATCATGTGTAGCGCCCAAAAAACAGCTCTCCATGCCCAGATTAGAGCTCTGTGCTGCTCTCAGTGGAGCTCAGCTTGGCGAAGTATTGAAGAAAGAGCTCACGCTAGAAGTACAGGAGTACATCTACTGGACTGACTCGACAACAGTTCTGACATGGTTGCAGTCCGAGTCCTGTAAGTACAAAGTGTTTGTCGGGACAAGAATAGCCGAAATACAAGAACTTACCCACCCACTGTCTTGGCGTTATGTTGACTCACAGAACAATCCTGCAGACGACATCACACGAGGAAAGACTTTAACTTACCTGAAAGAGGATAATCATTGGAGTCAAGGACCAAAATACCTGAGACAGCATCCCAGTGGCCAGTCACACCTGAAGGCACTGTTAGTGACACTTTTGAAGAGATACGTAAAACTGTCTTTTGTGGTCAGATTTCAGACACCACAGTCACACATCTGTCTGATGTGCAGCAGTTCAGCAATCTCCAAGACCTGCTAGAAACCACCGCCCGTAGTCTTCACGGGGCGGCAGTTGACTACAGCCCTTCAGCAGAAGATTTCAGACAGGCTGAATTAATCCTCCTGAAAAGAGCACAAAGTGACAGTTTCCCCACGGAAGTAGGGCATCTTGAGGCTAGGAAACCTGTGAAAAATGACAGTCGACTGCTCAAACTATCACACGAGTGGGATCACGGAAATGAACTGATACAAGTTGGTGGTCGTCTCTGCTGCTGTAACCTGAGCTCTGATACTCTTCATCCAATTGACCTAGACCTGGCACATCACATCACACAGCTCCTCATCAAATCCTGTGATCAGCAGTTACATCACCCAGGAGCCGAACGAGTCTTTGCTGAGATGCGCAGGTGTTATTGGATACTAAGAGGCCGGCAAGCTATACGCAAGTTCCAGCATGGATGTGCAGAATGCCAGAAATGGAGAGCAAAGCCAGAGGTACCCAAAATGGCAAATTTACCTCAAGCCTGCCTCAGACTGTTCCATCCAGCTTTCTACTCTACGGGGATGGACTGTTTTGGCCCCCTAGAGGTCAAAATAGGCAGAAGAGTCGAAAAACGATGGGGTATTCTGTATAAATGCTTAACGACAAGGGCCGTGTACACTGACCTCCTCTTCAGCCTCGACAGCAATGCATTCCTGATGTCCCTGCGTCGGCTGATCGCCAGAAGAGGCAAGCCTCATGAAATTTTTTCTGACCAAGGTACAAATTTTAAGGGAGGTAACGCTGAACTAGAGCAAGCCTTTAGTGAACTAGCCCCTCTACTAAAAACAAAGCTGGCTTGACAACAAATTGATTTCCACTTTAACCCTCCTAGAGCACTGCACTTTGGAGGAGTATGGGAAAGGGAGATACGGTCTGTAAAATCTGCTCTACGCACCACCCTGGGAGCACAAGTTGTATCTGAAGAAGTGCTGAGGACAGTATTGGTGGAGATAGAGGGAATTCTGAATTCCAAACCTCCAGGTCACGTGTCCTCCGATGTGGCGGACCCAGAGCCCATTACCCCTAACACACTCTTAATGGGGCGGCCTGACTCAGCTTTGCCACAGGTGGTGTACCCTGAATCTGATCTCCTCAGCAGAAAACAGTGGAGACACAGTCAGATCCTGAGTGACCAGTTTTGGAGACGTTTCACACAGAACTATCTGCCTGCCCTACAAACTCGTCACAAGTGGATGGAGGATAAGGGGGATCTCAAGGTGGGAACAGTAGTCATGCTGGCCGATCCACAGTCTCCTAGAGCGTTGTGGCTGGTTGGAACTGTCAAGACTATCTTACCTGGAAGCGACAATAAGGTCCGTGTTGTAGAAGTGCAAGTTAAAGATAAAACCTATGTAAGACCTGTAGCTCGCCTTATCAAATTACCTGCCTTTCCTCGGGAGGAAGAAGACCCCAACTGGCCTAAATAGACACAAATCTACCTGCATAGATTTGGGGGGGGCTGTTAAAATGGCCAGCTTGTTCTGTTAGTTATGTTTGTGCACCCCCTAGTGGACCAATTTGTTCAGGCACGTTTGTGGGCCCCTATAAATAATAATAATAATAAAAATAATAATAATATATAATAATTATATAGCACTTTTCCAGATGCTCAAAGCGCTTTTACACATGCGTTATCCATTCATACCATACCCGGTGGTGATAAGCTACTATGTAGTAGTATACTATGTAGCTTATCACCGCCGTTATGTAGCCCTGGGGCAGTCTGACAGTTTGCACCATCGGCCCTTCCGACCACCACCAATCACACAACCACATGCATACTAGGCAACGTGGGTTAAGTGTCTTGCCCACGGACACAACGACAGTATGTGCTCAAATGGGGGCTCGAACTGGCAACCCTCTGGTTACAGGGTGAGCGCCCTAACCCGCTGCGCCACCGGCTATAAAGGCTCCTCTAGGACCCATGTTAATTACGACACCAAAAAAACCAGATCAAGGTTAATGTTTCTCTCCATAATATTCATCAGATGGTCTTCTGTGCATGCATTAGTATGTAAGTTTGCATTTTGATGATGTACTTCTGTGTACTGAGCAGTTTATATGCTTTTAAAACTTTTAAGACTCTGTAAAAGCCCTGTATTTAGTGTGTTTGGTGCACGTTAGCATTGGCCACTTCTGGGCTTATGTTTAGCCATGTTACTGACTTATTAACAGTACAAAACCAACCTGTTCTGGTGTATTATGTAGCTGGTATCGGG
>JAVSBU010250439.1:0-11734 GCA_033118015.1 Loricariichthys derbyi | reverse complement strand
ACACTCAGAGTAAACTCAAGTAAGCACGGGAAAAGACCTTGCCATGACAGCCCAGGCCAAAATACTGCTATGTGAGACAGGGGCATTTGTCTGAAAATACACTGACCTCTTGGACCCATAGTTTAGCTTTCCATGTTGTCTAAATAAAACCACATACCTTCCACATGTACATACAGTCTAGGTCAAATAGGATATGTTCATCTGTATAGACCACAGCACACCAGAGTTTGGGGAAGATACATTTGCAGTAGCACAAATCCGGTCTACAGTTGTTCAAAATTTCAATTCTTTACTGATGACAGTAAAATCAATCTGTTATTTAGCATGGTCACATATTGTGTGTCTCAAAAATCAGCACCTATCTGCCAAATCCATCAAAGGTGATAGAATAGTTGGTTGAAAGGTCTACTTTTAAAAGAGATGTGCAAATATGTAGGTGTTGAAATGATGGCTGCAATATTATGTATGATTATGGAATAAAAACCTATAGCATTTAAATATATTATGAGTTATGTTATTTTGCAGCAAAACAAAAAAAAAAATACAACACAGATTTCTTTAGCAAATATATTAAGGAAAAAAATCAGGTTTATATGATAAAGCCGTGAATGGAGGAAACTGTTCACCAATCCTTGAAATGTTTAGTAAGGTTGAATGGATAGGAGAAGAGCTAACCAATTAGTCAGAATTTTTTTTTTTTTTTTTTTTTTTTTGTATAGTCCATATAGTTATGTACATTTTTCTTTTCTTGTTTTAAAGGCCACAGGGAATCTGGCACCTGCATCAGAATACATAAGGCACCAGTCCATCATAAGGGCTTGGATAGTGGCCCATAATGCAGTGTCGGGGATACTTCCCTTTCCAGAATTACATCTATTGGTCATGGCAAAGTGTACATCTGTGTGAGGGCAGATCCAGACCAGGACTTGATGCTTAGGTGACTGGGGTGATGGGCTAACACGTGCCACGGTATCATTGATCACCCTATTAAATTGCTAATTCTCCACCTAAGTTCTGTATTCAAATTAGCTACCTGCTATTGGAACAGTGAAATAAATGTATTGAAGCTAGATTTAATGATCTAACAATAGAGAAATTTGCCCAGATACAGGTACGTGCCATTAAACGTCCATCTGGTCAACATCACTTTGTTTTAACATCTGAGATCTATAAAATTATAATAGAAAATAAAAATGTACTGTATACATCCTATTCACATCTGGATGCCAGAAAACTACTTAGAGTAAACCCTTGCAACAACTGCTGACAGAAAAGAGAATGAAGAGAATGCTTTGAATACAGACAACAACGATGTTCCTTCTCATTATCGATAAGTATTTACATTATGTAACAGATACAAAGATAAGAATTACTGTACAATAGTTATGTAGTAAACAATTTAATAATGAGATTTTATTAATATTATTGTTTATAGTAAAACTCTATGTGCAATGTATCTAAACTACTATGTTACAATAATATCCCATCACTGTCCATTTCGGTCAACATCCTGTTTCACACAATGTAATGCTGACATTAAACACTGCATGCCTGTATATCAGTATGACGTTATGATAATAATTTTCTAATTACATTAACAAACATAACTTCAAAAACAGTTCTAGTGTAGCTGCACTGATTTGCCATCTGTGATAGGATTATGAGGGTCCTGAAGACATTTTCATACAAAGTGATTAAGCTCGTTTAGATGTATTATAGTCATGATAAAAATGATATAGTAAGCAAAACACTGAAATCCATATGTCAATTCATCACTACTCTATTTATGACATAATTCTGGTAAACCATCTAATCCATCAGTGCTGTCTGACTGGCAGCGGTGATGAGAATGATATGAGTATCATATTGTAACGGGTCCGGCTGCTCCTGGTTCTGGAAGCGGCCTTCTTTCCAGGCTCAATAGGGCAGCTGCACCACGGTTAGTGAGGCTTTATTACCATCTAGCGGCACAGTGCTGACGCACGCCAAATTGTTATCAGCTGTGTTTAGGGTTTAAAAGGCTCCAAGCCCGGCTTCTAATGTTGGGTTGGCGTGCAGCAGCGGAGCTAGAGACGCACTAATGTGATTTTCTGTCTTTCTATGTGTTGCAAGTTTTGACTGCAGACCGAGGCACATCCAAACTGGTGTGCTTTTCTCATCTTTTTTGCAGCGCTGTGCGAATTTAGGTTTTCCACGTTTTGCGGCACCGCATGTGCTATTAGGGGAATAGCGAGGGGAGCACACCAGCCTCTTATTCAAGGATGCCTAGAGGGAGTTAGGGACGACGGTACCACCCTTCCTTCGTAGAGGGAGGGTGGAGTACAGTCAGGAGACTCGAGGTATTCAGGGTTATTAGACAGAGTAGGGAGAGTTGCATCCCACGGCGTCACATGCCCCCGCCTCCTTCCGTCCTGGTCCCCTGCCTGGTTGTGTTGGTACGTGAAGGGAAACCACATGGCAGCAGTACAGGAGATGCCCCCCGGTGTGGCCATGCCGGCACCGGCCACACGTAAAAGGGTTCAGGCAGTGGACTCTCACAGGATGAAAGCGTAACCGGCAGGCTTGGAGCATCGTCTGGGGATGATACCTATGCTACCTCCCTTGCCTCTTCCCCCATCCCTACCTAGCCTTTCGGCAGGGCCCGCCGATGGTCATTGGATGTGTCCTTGTCGTTCAGTGCGTCCTAGCTTTTGCCGATCCGGGGATCGGTCGGTATGGCGGATTATGTTGGTTTTCTATTGGTTCTAGTATTTTAGGTTTTGGTATCTTTGCTTCTGTGGACTATGAGTTAATAAATCTACCAGTGTTTTTAATCTGTCCTGCGTATGGGTCCTCTCTTTATTCCACCTCACCCCATCTCCTGAGGCTTTTTATATTAAACCAGACAAAGATCTTAGTTATTTGTCTTACAATGAACAATTTGTCTTTCACAGAGTCAAAATGCATGGACTTATGTCTGTAAAGCGCTAGCAGATGACTATTTATTAATATTGTAAATATATAACTATTTAATATTGCTCATTTATAACTATTGTTAGTATTAAGGGGGGATGTATTTGCAAATCAAGCATTACAAGAAGTAGCATATCCAAAATATCATGTTCAAACACCAAGAACATGAGTTGCACTGTACACTTGATATTTGAGTACAAGTAGTACAACAAACCACTGCTTTTTATAATGGAATTAAATGTTCCATTGTCACTTGTTACCTGATAGATAACAACAGAATAATAACCATTACAACATATGTTTCCTACTCATGTCTCTAATGAATACCAGTGTCAATGAATGAGAGCCTGATGCCTATTTAGTGAGATAAAAGTAACTGAGAATGACCATGGCCAATTAATTATCTTACTTAAATGAAGTCATGTCATTAAAAACACATTATATGACTAAGTATTGTATCAAATTCATATACGCACACCAGCCATTATTAGGTTCATCTGTTCAACAGCTTGTTCATACAAATATGTCAGCAGCCAGTCTCATTGTCACAACTCAGTGCATTTAGGCATGTAGGCATGGTGAGAATGACCTGCTGAAATTCAAACATCTGAACGAAGAAGAAAGTTGATTAAAGTGACGTTGAATATGGCATGGTGGTTGTGCTAGATGGGTTGGTCTGAGTGTTTCAGCAACGGCTGATCTATTGGGATTTTCATACACAGCTATCTCTACAGAGAATGGTCAGACAAGGAGAAAATATCCAGTGAATGGCAGTTGTCTGAGATTGGCCAGACTGGTTTGAGCTGATAGAAAGGCAACGTAAACTCAAATAACCACTTGTTACAACTGATGTATGCAGAATGCACAACACGTCAAACCTTGAAGCATATTGGCTACAGAAGCAGAAGACCATCGGATGCCATGTCTGTCAGCTAAGAACAGGCAGCTATAACTCACACAGTCTCACCAAAATTTTATTATAAATTTTAAATAATGTATACAGTACATATACAGATATTAGAAATGGCTCAGGTTTTACTCTGGATGCCCTTTCTGCTGCAACCCTCCCATTTAATAGGACTGTTACTAAATACAGTGGCTTGTGCATTCACACTGTGACAAATTAATGAGACCAGTTAACCTAACTTAACATGACTTTGGACATGTGGGAGTCCACAGAGAAAACCCACATCGTGGTGACAAAGTCCTTTCTGTTCTGTGCATTGCCAAAATAGGGCCGTAACCAGTTAAGTGTAAATTCCAGCAGGTTTTGGCAGTAAAGTAAGTTTGGGTTTTTCAGCAATAAAACATTCAGCAATAATAATTCAGCAAAATAATTCAGCAAAAATACAAGGGCTTGTTATGCCTTTCTAAAATATGTAAGCTCAGTGGTGTCATGATATGGGGACATTAGGACTTAAATGCAGGGGGCGAGCGATAGGAGGTGCAGAGACCTAGCAGGTTACCTTGGCCCTCCTGGTGCCTACTCCACCTCCCCCCTTGGCGGGTGAGGTGGTAATGTGACCCTGAAGAAGAGCCCCACCGAAGGCAACAGCAACTGACATGTGTACAGACAGTGCAGTTGGGCACTGTCTGAAAAATTAAATAGGAAAAGGACGAGACAAATGAGGTAACAGGGCAAAAGCCTGAGCGCAAGAGAAAGAACTACCCCAAAGGGGCTGGGAGGCGACATATGTGTAAGCCCAGGGGGAGCAGGGAAGTCCCTGCTTTGACATCAGGGGAAATCCCTGGTGACCTCACTAGGAGGTGGCGAAGGCGTCGTTCAAAATAAGCGCAGGGAACATGCTAAAGACAAAGGGAGTGAGCGCACCCTTTAATGGAGCACAGCAAACGCGCAAATAAATAAGGAGAAGTAGCCACGCTTTTAAATAAGCGTAGTGGACGTGCCAATAACTGAGGAAGCGAACGTGCCTATAAATGAGAGCAGCGAACGCACATGTAAATAAAGAGAGGGGATCGCGCTTTTAAATAAGTGCAGCGGACGTGCCAATAACTGAGGAAGTGAACGTGCCTTTAAATGAGAGCAACGAATGCGCTAGGAAATAAGGAGAAGCGATTACACCAAATGGGTAGCAATCGCATCAACACAGTAAAGAGAGGCCAAGCCTCAATAGCGATTAAACGCCAGTTTAGAGAGCAATGATAAGTTGAAACAATGCATGGGGATGAACCGCGAGGAAGCGTTAGAGGACGAGACAAAGAACAGCTCTGTCGTGCTGAATTTATAGGGCCCGCGCCAGCTGGGCACCATTAAGGGCTGATTAGCTGGGCATGCACGATTGCGTGCTGGCACAATCAGTAGCTCGAGGGGGCCCTCTGGCGGCGCATATGAGGACTGTGACAGGTGGTTAAGCTGTTTGATATGTTATCCATTATAAAAAAGTGTAAATTCTGTGGCTCCAGGTTGCATATTATGCAATGCAATGCATAAGAAGTAGATCACTAGTAATTTCTGGTTCAGCAATATTCTGCTTTATCTTTTGTTTATGCAGAGGTGCTGAAACAGGATCTAGATCACAAGCTACAACCTGGCTGCAACTAATGTGGTTAAAACAAATCTCTTACTTGACTTATCAAAGGCCACCAACGTCTGGATCCTTCTTCTGACATATGTGTGAAACATTAAAAGGGAGTTAAAAGTTTTATGGCCATGCCAAGAATACCATTCGGTGCATTGTGTAAGGAGTTCATTATTGCTGGCTTTGCGGTTCCTTGTAATAAAAACTTATGTAGCACAAATTATGACACATGAAAATACATCCATATCAAATGCAATGAAAGTATGCGGTATAAATAAACACACATCCTTGGCACATGCTAAAGGGGACAGGCATTAAAATCTGACGCTGTACTTACAGCCTGTGATAAAATTTCAAGTAATCTGATTCTCTCTCATTTTTACTGATTTTCCATTTCTTGCATATTGAAGATTTGCTGGAGAATCAGTCAATGTTAATTAAGGAAATCCAAGCAGCCAACACCAAAACTAGTATTCCAACTTACCATATTAGACTTCACAATCTGTGTTGCACTGATGGCTGAAATGTGATGTAGATATCTGGAATGCTGGTTGAGGTTCCAGTTATGTGACACCTGGCTGGGGGTTTTCATTAGGAGGATAGGATGGCAAAAACTCACCACATATCTGAATAAATGTTATGCAGAGCTGTGTTAGCGCTGTTATCTAAGCACGAGGAGAAGCTTGACAATGTAGTGTAGCTAGTGTGAAAGATCTGGCAAACACACCCAGGAAGTATGTGCTGTTGTTTGACAACTCTCAAACTGATATCTGTACTACAGTAGAGTAGCAACCCACAGTGAGACTTACCAATGCTTAAAGCACTTTTTTAAAAAGGCAATCCCATCATTTATTATTTTCCCTTTTGTATCATACTGTTGGGGACACTCAGACCGCTCGTGAAAATGCTTGTATTTTGAGTATTTCTTGAATTCAATATAATGTTTTCCATTATGAATATAAAGGCCCAGAATACACCTCAAATAACAAAAAGATCAAGGAGTATCATGGTCTTTCCTCTACAGTCACTTGATCTAAGCCTCAGCAAGCATTTATGGGACACTTCATGAAAGAGAAAGCCAATCATTAAGTAACAGATAATATATATGGACTTTGGAAAATTGGGAAATGAAACTGAGATAACATGGATCATCAAACTTTGCACAAATGACAGTGCTTGCTGTCATTAGAGCCAAAGGCAAAACATTTAGAATTATCAAAAATAGTTTTCATGGATTATAAATATCAAATTTTTATGATGATTATGTATATGATTTGTAATGAAAAACATTGCATTAAATGTGAGAAAAATGCAAAATAGAAGCATTTTCTCTACTACTCTTAGACTATCAATCCCCACTGTACAGTTGTGAACGCTTTACAAATTTCTATATTTCTGCATGAATATGATCTAAAACATCATCATATATGCAGACTTAATTGTTCCATCAATGATGGCAAGCTGTCCTGGCCCAGATGCAGCAAAACAGGTCCAAACCATGATACTACCACCACCATGTTTCACAGATGGGATAAGGTTCTTATGCTGGAATGCAGTGTTTCCCTTTCTCCAAACAGAACATTTTTCTTTTAAACCAAAAAGTTTTATTTTGGTCTCCATCTACAAAACATCCTCCATCCTTGCAACCCTGCTATACACACCATTTTTTCAGTGATCTTCTGATGGTGGACTCATGAACATTAACATTAGCCAATGTGAGAGAGGCCTTCAGCTGCTTAGAAGTTACCCTGAGGTCCTTTGTGACCTCACCAACTATTATTCACCTTGCTCTTGGAGTGATCTTTGTTGGTCGACCACTCTTGTGGAGGGTAACAATGGTCTTGAATTTCCTCCATTTGTACACAGTCTGTCTAACTGTGGATTGGTGGAGTCCAAACTCTTTAGATATGGTTTTGTAATCTTTTCCAGCCTGATGAGCATCAACAACTTTTTTTCTCCTTTATCTCCTTTGCTCGTGCCATGATACACTTCCACAAACATGTTGTGAAGAGCAGACTTTGATAGATCCCTGTTCTTTAAATAAAACAGGGAGCCCTGATTATCATCCCACTGACTGAAAACACCTGACTTTAATGTCACTTGACAATTGTTGATTAATCCTAGAGGATTAGATACTTTTGCCACTCAGTAATATATATTATTGGATTAGTTCCTCAATAAATAAATAACCAAGTTTAATAATTTTTGTCTCATTTGTTTAACTAGTTTCTCTTTAAGTACTTCTAGGATTTGTGTGAAAATCTTATAATGATTTAGGTCATATTTATGCAGAAATATAGAAAATACTAAAGGGTTCACAAACTTTCAAGCACTACAGTATATGCACGGTAGCATAACTGTAACTAATCAGTGGCATCAGATGTATTTTAATATTCTAAACATTTAAAATACTTATGATTGGATCATTAATTTGCCTTGGGGGAAAATTTTGGGCAGCACTTAGATGACACTGACAACAATTATGAATGCGGTGACCTGGGTTCAAGCCCTGATGGTGCTTCCTGGCTGAATCAGAAAACACACAGATATGACTGAGGGAGGTCAGACAAGGAGATCATCCCCTAGTCTAATGAACCACTCAGGGTGAATGATCAACCACATATTATGAACTATGAAGAATGTTTTGTGCACCTCTTCAGATGATCCATGTGTTGTTTGGTTTATCAGAAATGCATTGACTTTTGCATTAAAGTCTTAGGCCACCATTAGATATGCTGCTTTAGCAACGGTTTAATGACTATATATAACATATTGTAAACAACTGGACCCAAAAATTTCAAACTTGGATTTGTCACTCCATAATTTTACACTGATCTTCATTCTAATATTTGTGAGCGTTAGCATATTTTAGAAATTTCAATCTGTTCCTCTTCTTTAAAAAAAAGGGTTTTTTTGGCTGCTACCTTTGCAAAAAGCCCATTCCTGATCAAGTTTCTTTGGACTATAGAAGAGTCAACTAGGAGTTCTGATGAAGCTGCCAGATGCCACTACTGAAGTATAAGTGGAGGTCACACTAAGTATTTGCCACTGTAACCTATAGAAGCTGTATTTCTGGTTTTGTTTCAGTTTTTTTAATACTGCATACAAATTTCCTGTATTTTAATGAAGAGACAGACTTTATCACAGTACTCTATGTCATATTTAGGTTTACTTCTCAACGTGTAATTTAGCCAGGGGTGTCAAACATCCACAGAAGGATGTACATCCTGTAATCTAACCCAGACAAAACAAGATCAACTTAAACATCCTAACAAACTGTATGATGACTATCATAGATGTTAGCTCCTAACCTAAATTATGACAAGCCTGCTTTATCCTCTGAATGACACATTTAAACCCTCTATTTACACATGAAGGAATGCACCACTGTATAGTTAGCAATAATTCTACAAGCAGAGACAGTAAACTACATATTCAACTATTCTTTTGTCCTCTGCTGGCCATTAAGCGACAGGGACAGTCACATCTGTGTATCTTTATGGACCAGGATTTGTTTTGTTGGGGTTCAGATTCGTGCTCTAATCCCTTGCTGGTGTCCTATTACAATTCCAGTAAATGGGTGAGCATCCTCCGCCTGATCAGTTGGCCAACCTCATTGAACTCAGTACAGACAGAGATGTAGAGCCAGTTCCAAGCCAAATTAAGCTGGTGAACAGAATGAGTGGACAGAATGACCCCAGCTTGGCAGGGTTTGCAAGACTGGATATTTCCAACGAAATCTGCAATACTCTGGTTATGAATTCCCTTTATTTTCAAAATGACAGCACCTTCTTCAAGATGTAAATTAATTCTCACATAGTGCACAGTTTCTGTTTAAACAAGGCAGCTACTTAGCACGTTTTGTAGGGTTTTTCCCCACCCTGTGAACATTATTCGAATATGCTTCATATGAAAACTGCCTGACCCTCAGAAGTGGAAAGTTTGAACTGTCTCACTAGGAATAAACTTGTAATGTGACCACCAAAGCTATATAATTCTAATTAAAAAAAAATATCACAAGACTTGAGTCCACAACATGCTGAGGGTATTACAGAGTTCATATACATGCAATAGCCAACAAATTCTTCCATTTGCCTCAGCTGTGTATAAAGAAAGAAGTGCCAATTAAAACTCTTTTCCACTGCTTGGCATCAAATTACTCAATGTAATACTGAGTCTTAGAATATGATTATGTACTATTAAACGGATTGTATTGTTCAATCTAAATGTATTTTTGCTTTCTGTTTTTCCCCTGCTTATGCTCTTCAGGGTTACTGAGAAGCCTGTAGCCTATCCCATAATTTACTGGGCACAGGTTCACCTTGGACAGGGTACCAGTCCTTCTCATGGTTCTGTAATGGACCAAGCAACCATCACTTTGCTAGCCCCACCAAGATTCAAACCCAGGACCTCAAGAACTGCCATTTCCAGCAGTTGACACTTAGCTGCTCAAATGCGCTTTGCTAAATATGGCATATTTGTCTTATTTGTCTGTTAATGGTAAATGACCCAATTAATATCAGGCTCTCGAGTGGTGCAGTGGTCTAATATGCTAATGCACCACTTTGAGTCAATGCAGAGACAATTGACAATGTCTGAGGGAGGGGGTCATTCTGGGGATAAAATTCCCTTAGTGCTGCAACAGTGGCTTCTTCCCAACATAAGTGCCATGGGCAAAAGTGGCAGAACCCTCAGGATCCTAACCAGGAAAACTGCATTAATATGCTTACTGGACAAAAAATAAGTCACCCTGCGTGTTTAAAGAGGTAGTAACTACAGGCTCCTGTAGATGGCTTTGCATGAGGATGAGGCCCAGATGTGAATCCTCTTGAAAAATTGATTGGACAACCTGGAAAAAGGAATAAGACTCCAGAGAAGGCAACCACAATATCTGGCTAAACTGCACAGTTATCTGATGCAAGAGTGGCTAAATTTTGCTGTCACCTACATCCAGAAACTTGACCATGCCAAATAAAATCACAGCTGTTTTTCGTGCTCATGGAGATAATACCTGCTATTATGTATGTTTCAGTCACAGGTGACTAATTTTATGTCCAGTTAGTAATGTACAGTGATGTGAAAAATTCTGTAACCACCATTAGATTACATAGACTATTGTTTTAGCAACAGTACAATGGCCATGTATAATTAGTTATCAGTCTCTTTTTATAATATTTTTGCATTCAGTATTCAAAAACTGAAAAAAATCAGAAAAAAAAACCACTTTCTTTTCTATAGGCAAGTATTGAGTGTGACCTCTCCTTACACTTGAGCAATAGTATCATCTGGCAGCTTCATCAGGATGCCAAGTTGACCCTTCTACATTTCAAAGAAACTTGATCAACAATGGCACCCATTTGAAAGGGTAGCAGCCAAGAATAAAGGAATAAAGATCAGTCGGAAAGAGTATTATGGAGTGACAAATTTTTGGGTCCAATATATATGGTCATTATACCATTGCTACAAAAACAAATGTTGTGGCGGCTTAAGACTTTTAAACAGTATTGTATGTGTGTGTACGTTGAAGGGTAAGGTGTATGGGGTTACATGTGCATTAAAGCTTAAAGAAAAGGATAAATTACTTTTGGAAAACTGCTAACTGCTTACACAGAGTCAGATTCTGTTAGAGTCTAAAATAGAACAGAATTCATACATTTAACCTTTTAAAGTTGTTCTAAGTTTTGACCTGGGGCAAGAAGCTGGCGATGGCTAGCAGACACCCCTATATTCTGGCCATGTATCAAGCCAGGCTAAATATACTCTTTCTGTTCTATCCTGGGAAGACAGATCTATGTGGAGTAATCCCTGTGTTGTAACCTAATGCCATGTTAAGTTTTGACAGCAAAGGTCTTAGTGTGCAACACAGGCCTAGTGTAGGATGAGGTCATGTTAGAGATTACCATAAAGTGCCATTGATTTTGCTAGCATATAAGAGGCTAACCTCTTGATAAGCTGATGAGTGAGAAGTGTATATGGAGTAAACTTAAATAACTATTTCTGATCTGTTTCTGTTTATTACAAATAATTGTATTTTCACAAATAAGCTTAATACTCCGATGCCAAACTGATACTTATATACTTATACACCGCAATCATTGAAAAGACCATGTAAATAGTTCTAATATTTGAACAACCCCAATTCCCCGTTATGTAAAACATACAGGTGTTGGACAGTGAAACTGAAACACCTGTCATTTTAGTGTGGGAGGTTTCATGGCTAAATTGGACCAGCCTGGTGGCCA
>JAVSBU010250330.1:0-11736 GCA_033118015.1 Loricariichthys derbyi | reverse complement strand
GAGCCTTGCTTTCGCGCGCATGCGCATTTGAGCATGCTATTTTTAGAAAAATACGTCATTCGGACTCAACCCTATTAGACGTGCATCAGCGCCACACCACTAGGTGGCAATAAGAACCCGCTAATCGTGGCTGCTTAAAGACCCCACCAAAAAGGCTGCTTACAAATTCTGAAGCAGCTTCCTCGCTACATCAGTGTTACCAACTTTGTCGCTATATTTAGCGACTTTTCAGACCGTCTAGCGACTTTATTTTTTGAAAAGCGACTAGCGACAAATCTAGCGACTTTTTGTGGTGTTATTGGAGATTTTGGAGACTCTGAGATGAACTGCGCATGCTCAAAGCCGCCACATCTCAATCATTGACGTTTTGATGAATGTAAACAGAAATTATACGCATTTGCCACCAGAAAAGTGAGTAAAACTCATTTCTCACATTTGCTGTAGCTTTAGCGGTCATTTATTTACATTTTTTGCTTTGATATTGTTCTGAATGTATGATACGGTGTCTTGCTTGGATGTTGGGGTGATTTGATGCGATGTTTTTAGCCATATAGTGCACATTGGTTTGGCTCCTGATGTTCGCTAATTGAAAATTAAAAAAATAAATTCTAAAGTGAAATTTTATTTTTATTGCTACCGCCGTATTCAGGTTTTCATCACAGAAATTCGCCAAACAAAGGCCGTCTAATCAGACTTAATGTATTCAAAAGTAGTTTAAACTCATCTCTCGACCGCCTGAATGTGCGCCGGGTGTTTTGCGATGAAATTCCCATCAGAATTTGTTGGTGTTGGTGTTGCCATCTGCTACATTTCTTGTCGTAAGGCATTTGCTGAGTGTGTTTTTGTGCTGGTACCTCGGCTGGTTTCAGACTGTTGTAATCCTGATTAAGGCAGGACAAAATTCACTCAAAGGGGTGTGATGATTTTCTGTAGGCACTTCAGAACCCTTGAGAATGCACTTATGAATCTCCTAAACACTTGCATTGACGTTTGGTGAGTCCAGCTAGTTGTAGCTCACTATGGAACTCTTTCTGCTGTTTCTACCTCTTGATTAATTTCAGATAAATTAGCTTTGTTGCTGACTGGCTCTAAATGATCTCTGACTTGCCTGATCGTTGCTGAAGAACCTGAATCATCTCATTGTTCACTAGCAGTTTGGCAGTGGTAGGGATTGGAGAAGGGGGGTTGAAGTGAGAGTAGAAGCGTTGAGCCATGAGTGGGTGCACCTAGCTCCAGAAACACACTGTGCACAAGCAGGATCTGTTGCTTTGGCAACCGGGTTTCTTTTTTTTTTTGGCAGGACTTTTATTTTGCTTAACCCCTTGTTGGCTGTATAAAGCTGTGCCTATACTCACTTGCTTAGTCAACTGGCCATCATATGATTGTTTTACACCTTTTTGTTTGGATTAAAAACCTGTATCAGCAGTGGGTGAATAATGTCCACCGAAGCTATACTATTCGGAAGGCACTGTATATAAGTAGGGCTTTCAAGTTGGTTTGGAGCAGCAGGGGGTCATGCCAAAGTAGCAGGCACATTATCAGTTAAGACTGACACCTAGTAGGAAATATATGAATTACGCTACTTAAATTAAAAAGTAGACGACACAGAGTGGTGGAGTAGGTGGAAAATGCGCCATCATTTGAAAGCCCTGTATAAGTGACTTTCACATGATACTCTGTGATTTTTATTTCAGATTGGCTTTGTTAGTGTCTTTCTCTCTCTTTCACTTGAGAATAAATTTTACAGTCTAAATTTTACCTTGAGTTAAAAAGGTTTGTTGAAAACTGCTACTTGTCGTTGTTCTTCTGGTGTGCAATCAATCCGACTGAGGAAAATCCCAAGCGTAATAATGAGAGTTAGCATCCTTGTCAGGGTCATATGAGCTGTAGACTTTCCCTGTGCTTGCAGAGAGGTGCCGGTCCATCACGGTCTTCTGGAGATCTACTTTATCCAGCAGTTGACTCTTACTAGAGTCCATTTAATTGCCATAGTAACATTGTTTGGTCTAAGGTTGGTTGGTTATAGAAAGAGCACAAATGATCAGGATTAGCGTAGTATTTTGGCTTTGAATGTACAGTCATGTGACTTTTCCAAATGTTTTTGTGATCGTCAGAACTCCACCTGTGAATTAAACTTCACCCATGGCTTTAAGGACACTCTCTGGAGCCCTTCCTCCCTCTGCGGTATGGCCACACCACCTTCCTCAAGAGGAATGTCACCAAACCCTGAGCTGTCCCAGAGTGGCTTTCACCTGTCTGGCCGCTTTCACAGCACGCCAGGTAGAGATCGCTTCGTTACGCTATGATCATGTGGTGAAAGAGTCATGTGGATTGGGCAGTGGGTGACACAGTGCTTTGTGGTTCTAGAGGCCTGGGTTTGCATGTTCTGCTCTGCCTGGTCTTGATCCTGGGTCCCTGCAGTGGGACCAATACAATTGTTTGTGTTTGACTGGGTGTTATCCTTAAGCTTGACACTTCTATCCGCCACCTATAATATCTCTGTTGCTATCTCTGATGTCTTTTAGGAGGTGGTAAAGGTACCCCATGTTCCAGCACACCAGCGGCATCTTCTCCTCCTCCCAGTCTCTCGGATGATCCTCCCTCTTCCTCTTTGGCCCACGGCACACCCAATCTGCCCCGCAAGGTATTCAGGCTTTATGGCAACTTTATTTGTAATGGATACAATGTTTCCAGTCTGGATCAATAAAGCAAATAACCTGAAGTTATTGCTGCTTGGTTTTTGTTCAGATATGCGATTTGACTTTTCTCGTCCAAGTAAAGTACAATTCAGACCACAATGAGGTCCAACTTTAAAAAAGCTTTAATCATGAGTCCCTTTCTCAGGACAATAGACCTTTGGATGTCATCAAGCCTCCCCTGTTGAGGCAGGAACCAGTCAGAGAGCTGGAGAAATCTGCTAATGAGATGGCCGAACACAGAGGTGAGAAAATAAGACAAGAAGTTATTAAATGTATAAAATGATGTGGTCACACTCTGGTTTGCAGATGGACTGTGGTTGATGACGTCATTGTTTAAGATGGATTGAAAAACTTTGAGGTGCACTGACTTGGGTTTGAGTTCCCACAGTGTCTTCCAGCCAGGTCAGGCATTCACTCTTCATCTTAGATGAAATTTAAACACCAAAACTGTTTTCCTTGAAGAAAAAAACCTGTCATTCATGACAGACCCATCATTTTGTGGACATCTGGGTTTTCCCTTTTTGAGAGTGAATATTGGATTTACCAGTTTTTCTTTGTTAAAGTAGAGGTTTATTGTTACTAACACTAAACACTAAACATTTTAGCAAGAGTTAACCTTAAAAATGATCAGAAATGTGCATTCTGAATACATATTATTTGATGGAAAACTTTTTTGGCCAGAAAATTGAGATATTCTTGTTTATTGAATAATGAGGAAAGACAGAATGGCATTACTATTATCAGCAGCACCTTTGTAGCATCTGGCTGCATTCCCAATAATAAACAATGCTTGCAAAAAATATAAATTTTGTCTGAAATGTTTGAAAGTTTTTGTCTCTGGTTGTTTTTTTTTTTTTTCTCCACTCTGTCCTGAATAAGGTCATGCAGGGGGAGATGATGCGCATGCACAAGAAAATTCAATCAGTAGCACACAATATGTTAGTTTGTGTCTGTGTGTGTTCTTGAGTTTTGTGGTGCATGTGATTTTATCACTGCTGCTAGGAAATTGACCCTAAGGCAGTTTGTTTACACTGATGCTGCAAAGCCTTTGTGCAAACCTGTAAAAAGTCAGTCTTTCACTTTGTGAAATTTTTGGTCATTTTTTTACCCTTAAAACAACCCAAAAGTTAATCAAGCATGTTGATCCTGAATCCCTTAACTAGCCCTCCCAGAGACTGTATGTATTGTGTATTCCAGGATGGGGCCTCCCATGGCCCCTGCCTAGGATAAACTGGGCCAAAATAGACTTATTGGTGGAGTTAATAACTTTGGCTTATTTGTCCTCTCGATCACAGATAGTACCCCTAAGAACGTATCCATGACTCTGACTGAGCTATCCCTCTACGTGAAGGAGCAGGAGCAGCAACGACTTGGCAAGGAGAGAGAGGACGGTAAGCATCAGACCATGTTAACGCACTCCTAGAACCTAAACTGTGTGCTTTTATAGTAATGCAGTGCGACTCCTTCACAGCTGCAATCACTGAGGAGCTTCTGCAGTTAACGGAGCAGGACCCACCACTGGTGCGTGGCTTCGACTCGCCTTTCTTCCGCACCACAGAGACTCTCACTTGTGCCCAAGAGAAGCCTCCTCCCACCTCCAGACTTCTCAGAGACCCCCATCACGCTGTCTCCACCCCTGATATGAAGGATGTGCGGGGTGGAAGCCGGGCCCCGGCTAGAGATGGGGCACCGCAGGAGCAGCTGTGGTCCTTCCAGCCGTTCTTCACCCCTCTAGGAATGCGTCACCACAGCCCCGTTGAGGATGAGGCTCTGAAAGATGGGGCCCTGTCACCCAGTCTGGGCACGGCACCCTCTCTGCCCTATGAGGCGCTTTTGGATTTAGCACTCCCCCATGCCACTTCGCTCTTTATGAGCCACGGGAACTTGGAGATCCTAGAGAGGACAGGCATGCAGAGCATGCTGGGAGAGAGCCATAGAGTGACTTCTGCATCCCCTCTAGAGGTGCTTGATCGCCTGGTGCTCCAGGGCAGTGATGCCCACGATAGAGTGCTGAAGCGGTAAGTAGTCCAATTCTGGTTCCGCTCACGTGCTTAGATTTCCAGGTGGCTCTTGTCTTCTTCATAATCTGTTAGATGTTTTTAATTGGATGTAGGACAGGACTTCAGATGTTTGTCTGCTGGTGTTTGTCATGCTGGAACAACTGCTGCCATTGTACTGTTCCTCCTACACCACTCCACAGAACGAGCCGAGCTTTGCACAATCTGTTTCTCTCCCACTCTGCATAGTCATTGTTTTGGACCCGAGCTGCTCTGGCGAGTTCCAATCTGAACTGTAGTGTCACGTTGCTGATCTCTCTGCTCACCTCGTTTATGAAATGTCTTTCAGATTGCCCCTGCCAAGCAAGTCAGCGGACTGGACTCACTTCGGAGGTAAACAGCATAATGATCTTCTGAAGATAAACAGCATGTACAGCGTGGTGCTGCAGGGTTTCCAGAAAGTCAGTGGAGAAGTTTCTTTGCAGGAAGCATAACGTTATGTAATGGCATAATCAGCAGGCATACAAACGGATGGTCCTGTCCCTCAAACAGCCAATAATGTGTGCATATGAGGCTTAACCCAGCTGGGACTCGTACCAGCATCTCTGCAGTAGTGGACTACTCTCGCCTCACTTGATCCTAATAATTTATAATTTTAAATTTAATGCTGTCGATTGCATTTTTGCGGGCAACAATGTGCACAGCCTAATGGTGTTGTCCAAAATGGTCCTCCATAAATGTCTTGCCATTGAGCTCTTTTTGCTCTTTACCCAGGTGCTGCTCCTATGGACGAGCTGCAGGCGCTGCGCAGTCAGCTGCTACTGATGCATAACCAGTTGCTGTACGAGCGCTATAAACGCGAGCAGCACGCGGTGCGAAACCGTCGCCTCCTGCGCCGTGTCATCAACGCCACTGCGTTGGAAGAGCAGAACAATGCCATGGTAACATCGCACGCTTAACGTATTATACTGTGTGTTAATGTTACACCTGCCCAGGCATTTATTTAAGTGCTCGTGTATATGTACGTAGAAGGACCAGCTGAACTTGCAGTGTGTAGACATCATGTCCTTACGCGAGAGCCTGCAGGTGGAGCAGCAGCGCTACAGACAGTTGTGGGATGAACGCGAGGCAGTGGTGACGCGCTTACACGGTCAGATCCGTCAGCTTCAGCTCGAACGGGATGATTACTACACCAAGCACCAAGAACTACAGGTATTCAGTCACAGCAGGTTGAAATACAAGGGTAGCTTTGGCACATTCACATCCAGCCAACCATTTATTGTCTTTAATCCAGATTAAGGTCCAGGAGAGCCAGAAGAAGATGAGATTATTGGAGGCTGAGCTCCAGAAGGCAAACAACCAGGTCTGCCATACTGGACATCAACTGAACCAGCTTACTGCTAAGGTACAAACAGTGTGTTTTATCCCTACTGTATTTCAGAATGGTCGTAAGTCTTTCCCCTTTTTAAGTTATTAGAATAACACCTTTCTCTGTCTTTGTCTGTCTTTTTATTTTTTTAAGTTGTCCATGAGTGAGAGCACCCAGCATCAGCTGAGCTTCATGAGCAAGCAGTTACTGCTGTTGGGAGAAGCCCATAAACTGTGTGTGCAAGAGCTTCAACAAGCAGGTCCAGACCTCAGCAAGGTAAAACGGAGACAAAGTGCTGCATAATAAAATAAACTGAATTAAAGAACCGAGTTAAAATCCAAACAAATTTCCTTGTACTTGTACCCAAGCTCAGGAAAGGTCAGTAATAAATGCTTTTTCTTTTTCTTTTTTTTTTTTTTTGGGAGGGGAGGACATGTAACCTCACTCTAGGGTGCTAGGGGGTGCTATTTAGCCTTTGATATAATACAGCAAAAGCAGCACAACCCCTGACCCCCCCCACCCCCCCCCAAAAAAAAAAAAAAAAAAAAAAAACACTCGGTTTTTGTCTGAAATGGTTAAATCTCACGCTCCTTCCTTTACAACCCCTGTCTGTGCAGGAGGCGCAGATGGTGCAGGTGTCCTTGACGAAGGAGGTTGAACGGATCAAGCTAAACCTGCTGCTGCAGTGTCAGAAACTGGACGCGGCACAGCAGAGGGTGTCAGAGCTGGAGACGCAGCTTTCCAAGAAAGAGCACCTGATCGTAGAACAAAAGAAGTTTCTGGAGGATGTCAAGAGCCAGGCTAAGTATGGACAAAATGTCACAGTTGTGATTTTTTATTATTATTATTTTTTTTTTAATTTTATTGATTGTTTTAGGATGCCAATATGATAAATTGCTGAGCAGCACAATGTATGTGTATTATCTGATCAGGGATTCATTTTTCTGCTGCTGTACCACTGTATGATAAATCCACTATCTGGTCAAGTCTGATCTGACCTCCATATCTCTCTTATCCCCCTCCTTTTTGCTTAGGGAGGAGCTACAGGCTTCTGAGAGCAGGTACCAGGCTCAGGTGCGTGTGACTCAGGCTCTACAGAAGGAACTGCTGCAGCTCTATAGCAGGCTGGAGATGGAGCCTCCCACTGGCAATGCTGCAGCTTCTTCAACAGTGGACGCCAGCAAGTGCCCTCGACCCACCCAACCAAGGTACGTTTTTGGGTTCAGTGATCACTCTAGAATTTATCTTGATTCTTGCTTTGTTAGAGCTCTATTCATTTTTCATTCATTCTCAGCACTTTTCAAATGCTTTGGTTTTTTAGGAATTTTGCCAAATTATGCTCCTTCAGTGTTTCTTACGTTCCGTGCCATTAGGACATAAGAGTGGTTGAAGCATTCCTGGTACAGGAATGTACATTTCTCATTGTATTCAAAAAACTTTCAAATTTCAAACTTCAAATTTTGACTGTCCCTACCATGCAGCTAAACGTTTGCATGAAGGACAGGCTATTCCACTGCTTAACCAGCAGATTACAGACCAGCATATTCCATAGTGTGATAGCAAAGAACAGGCTGGTTGAGAAAAACCTCTGAAGATTAAAATAAATTACTATACTATAAATGCACTGTAGAAGCTCTTTCTTCTCATTTCTTATATTAATAGAATTATATTTATAGTACTTAGCACACATTCGTCAATTGTTTCTTTCTTCTTCCCCTGTTTATGGAGTTGCCCTTCTGCCAATTTTTTCTCACTTATTTTGAGTTGGGTCAGTTATTCCTCTTTCTACTTTGTTGTTACCCTCTAACTTCTTTTAAACTGTTTTATCCTCTGGTTTTCTTGTTTTTTCTTCTTGTTGCTTTACCTTTTTGTTCTTCTTCTTTGTTGCCTCCCTCTTCTTGATGTTCTTCCTTTTCTTCTACTTGTTTTTTTTATTTTTTCTAACTTTTTTTGTTTGCAGGTGCATCTTGTTTTTGTTCCTCCTGTACTTTTTCTTGCCTTGTCTTCCACTTCTCCTTTATTTTTTACCTTCTTAGTTCTTCTATTCCTATTCTTCTTGTCTTTGTCATTTCCTGTTGAATAAGAGCGCTTAAATCATTTCTGGTTCAGATCTCATAAGACATTCTTTCTCTGGTCACCTCTCCTTTCTTTGATCTTCCTCAGTGTGAAAGCAAAGGACAGACCAGTGAGAACAGCCTCGAAAGAGCGCAGCAGATCGTCCCCACACCGTAACGGCACCGTTTCCCAATCCAAGATGGGACCGTTAGAACCAGAATCCAAGTCCTTAAACGGCAGGCGACCCACTCCACCACCTCCGCTGGTTGAACCGCCCTTTGCTGGCCCTTCAGTGCCCTCCTCCACCCCATCCTTCACTGTCGGCTCTTACCCCAGTGCCAAGAGCTTCTTGGGCGTTAAGACCCGCGAGCTGTTCCGCAACAAGAGCGAAAGTCAGTGCGACGAAGACGAGGCTCCTCGTCCGCAGCTCGCCGGCCTGTCGCAGGGCCTGAAGATGGAGCTCTGTGTGGAACCATCAGTAAAGACTGTGCCCGGCAGTGTCCCTCCTCTTAGCCACGCCCCAGGACTGCAACGGGCATCTAAGCGGGAGGCGGCCTGGCCCAGGCAGCAGCAGCTACATATCATGGACTATAACGAAACGCAGCAGGAGCACAGCTAGAAAGATTGATCAAGCAAGATGAAGCAGGACTCCTTTGATTTCAGTATTCGCCCCGCTATGTCGAGCGGACAACAGGATTTGGAGCGCCAAAAAAACAACCAGGACTGAAGTCTTCCTTTGCAGTGTCCCTTATTACCTTCATTTATCCCCACTCCTCCTAAATTAAAACTAGTGTCATGGCCAGGAGGTCACAGGTGCTAGTGGAGGGTTAGGTCTTCTTCCATGATGAGTAACGTGCTAGGATATAGGGTAGAGCAGAGAGATTTTATTTTCCTTTAACTCTAGTTTTGATTTTATTTATTTTAATTCCGTCGCGTATCGCTTTCCGTTACCTCCTGCTATTCAGAAAGTATTAACACTCTTCCACTCTTTATAGAGCAATGCAGCCATATAATCCATTATTCATATCGCTAACTGTAGTAGCATTTACACTGAGCTGTTATATGAGGGTGTGCAGTTCTAGTTCTAAAGCTCAAACCTTTCCCAGGTTATTGTTGGTTCTGCATCGCTGCAGTGTGGTCCAAATGCCTGGTTGAGTTTGCAATATGAAGGTTGGTGCTCCATTTATGGACTACTTTCTCCAGGATCTTGGAGGTCCAGCATCTGCTCCTGGATGCCAATAATTGATAGCATCTTAGTGTTGCGTGTTTTACCTGAGAGGTCACACCTCCTCTGGTTCAACACTACAAACTAAGTTTCCCTGCTGGAAGTAAGTATCTGAGCATCTGGGTTTGAACCCCAACTTGTGCTTGCAATATCAAGGTGATTGTGGTTACAGGACCCCATGTTGGACCGGTGACTCACCCTGGGAGCTCATTCGCCCGTACCAATTTTGGAAGCAAAACTTCCCTTTTTCACGTTCCTTTAAATTTAATTCACCACGATGACAGATTTAGCACCGTACACTTTCAGGGCGAATAAATTCCCTGAGGGAAGTTAAAATTTGGTGAACTTAACTGACGGTGTGCCTTTGCGTAGTAGCATTGTAGAGCCATAATGGACCTGTAATCACGTCTCAGCAAGTGTTGCATCACGTACCGATTTCTCAAGGTGAGAACATATTCAACTCGCAACCTTTTCGCCTTTTGTAGCCGCCCTCCTCATCCCAAGAAATGGCAATGCTAGTAGTACTCGAGAGGATGCTTCCTCAAACTCGCGTCGCCAGTTTTCCTCCCCACCTTGGCCCCTGTTGATCTCTTGCAGGCACAGGAACTGAAAATGTCCAGCTTGATCAAAACGCCAAATCTGAGAAGTTACATACTGCAGCCTTAAAATAAAATTTGACCCTCAAAGCCAAGGATGAAAACATTCAAGTGTGTCTGGATCAAGCAGGAGAAAACTGAACGTTTACAAGTGTAATGCAGTTTACGGACGTGTCACGTTAAAAGAATGGACTTGGAGAAATCGTATTATGTTTCCCAGTATTGTTTTAATTTTTTAGAGTACTGATCTAGAATCAGTTTTTAATCCCGTTTACGTCAGTATCGTAATAGACAGTGGATCTGTTTTATTTTAAGTCCATGTCATTTTATGGAAGAATAACAACCGAGCTGAAGGATGAACCAAGCCAGTAAATTGGAAGACTCACAATGTTTCCATCAGTCGTTAAAAAAATTATTCGTATCCTTAATACTTGGGACTTGGTGCTGCCCCCTGGGGGCCTGGGTTCATGTACCTGGTCCCTACCCGGTAATAATAATCATTAAAATGTATTTTCTCAGTCTTTATACTAAATTGTTTAAAAGTTTGCACTGTACATTATTTATCTTCTTTAATTAATTTATTTATTCCCTCATGTTTCAATCATGCATTTTCCTAAACAGGGTTGGTACTGGTCCACATAAGCTAATCGTGCCACGCACAGGATGCCGGTCCATTTGCATGCCTGGCTCACTGTCACATCCCTCTGACGGGCGTCCCCTCTCTTACCAGTCAACCGTGTCTGCATGTGACTCCAGACCCAGTCAGAAGGCATCGCCAAGGCTCTAAATGAAGTATTAGACCATGTGCCCACACTCTGGTTTGAGTTTGTGTAGAAAAAGTTCCTTATTTGGTGGAACGTTATAAATCCAGCCGGTCCAGTCTAACGGTCACATGACTCAAATCCTGTTGTCCCACCTCTGCCGTCGCCCCTCCGCCTCGCTCTCTAAGCATGTAACAACTTTTAAACGCCACCTATAGAATGAGATGTAAAGGTACAATCGGTGAAGGCTGATGGAAGGTTTGAATTGAACTTCCTCTCTGAAGGAGGAAGGTCTCTGAGCAGTTGCTTGTGTTACTGTGAAAGATGAAAATAAATTCGTCAATGTTTTGCACTATAAAAGCTGCTTCCGCTCCTTTCTTCCATTAATGGGATTCTATTAAAAATATTGCAAACATCCATCAATCATTTCTTTCTTCATCCTTCTGCACTTGGAGCTACACAGACCAGTCAGGACTTTTTGTTTTCTTTTTCCTATTTTAAATTTTATTTTAACGAACTTTTTTAAACTGGTCTTCTTACATCTTTTCATCCTTATCTTCAGTTTCTTCCTTGTTTTATTGCTTTCTCTTTTTACGTTTCCATTTATTTCATTTAGCCGTTCTTATCCAGAGTGACTTAGAATCCAAGCAATTGTAGGTTTAGGATCTTGCTCTATGATCCAGCAGTGGCAGCTTGGCCGAGGTAGGATTTGAACCCTGAACCTTCTGGTTCATAATCTCATGTTCGTTTTGAATAAACGTTTTTAAAAATTCCTTTATCGTCCGTTTTTCCTCCTTTTTTTTAAAAAAATCATTTGTTTTACCTTCTTGTTCCTCTTTTTTTGTCTCTTAAGCTACGTTCACACATACACGGTTGCAGCCGAATTAACCGAGATTTGGCTTACCGAAACGTCCAAATTGTATCCTGCAAAACCTGGATGCTTACGAATTAACCGGTGGTGGGCGTGGCCTAGACCGGGAAAAAAGTCCCAGTCGCACAAAAGGTTTCAACATGTTGAATAATTCCGGGAGTTT
>JAVSBU010250116.1:0-11738 GCA_033118015.1 Loricariichthys derbyi | reverse complement strand
CGCCCACAATTTCCGGCCATAGGAAACCCATTGAGCACAATGTTATTTGGCTGTTTTTTGATGCTTAATTTCGCCCGGAGTTTTTGAGATATCGACATGGGATCAAAGCCAAAACGTGCAGAATTCTCGGGACACGGTTGCTTGTACACAGCTAAGAATTCGCATATCGCATTCGCTCGCTATGCGCGAAAATGCGAGAAAAATTTCCCATTGACTTAACTCTCACATTTTCTGCAGGAAATGCACCTCTCTAGTTGTACTTGTGTCTGTACTAGATTTATTACTGGAACTCAAATCGCTGTCATTGAACTGGTACTGGGACTAAAGGCTTTGTTACAGGACGTATTAGCTTATTTGAATCAATACATTTGGTACTATAACTATCAGCCTTGGTACTAAAAGTCACTATAGCTTGTGGAACTGATTTATTTCATTTTTGCCAGAACAAGGCTTGGAACTGGAACTTCACCTTTTGTGCGTGACTCAGGAACTAACAGATTCGGTACTAGAACTAGGTTTTATTGCATGTATTCTGATTTATTGCATCTTTTCTGAACAAGGTTTGGTCTTTAAGCTGGTAGTTTGGAACTGGAACCAGCAGCTTTGGTATAGGACTTCGTAGCTTTGGTACTGGAACTAAACATGGTACTTGGACTGTAGGTATCCAGTCAGTTCTGGTAGATATTCTAACTTACCTGAACCAGAACATTTGGTCCTATAATTGAAAGCCTTGATACTAGAAAATACCTTCGGTTCTGGAGCTTACCTGACTTATTTAGTGTTTGTCAGAACATGCTTTGGAACTGGAGTTTCACCTTTTTGCGTGGTCCTCACCAGGAGACACAAACAGAGAGACAAAAATGGTACTTGGAACCAATGCATTTGGAACTTGAACTGACAGCTTTAGTACTAGAATTAAGTTTCACTTTTGTAAGTGGTAATTTATCCAATATTTATTATTGCATTTTTTTTTCAGAACATGCTTTGGTCTTTAAACTTGTAGTTTGGACCTAGAGATTTTAAGCTTTGGAACTTGGGTTGGGGTCTTTGGTACTGAAGGTATTTAGTTGTCTTTGGACCTTGAAGCGTTGTTACTTGAGTAACAAACTTTGTAGGTTAGAACTAGAACTAGAAGCTTTGGTACTGAAAGATGTAGCCTAATTTTCAGAACCAACACATTTGGTACAGAATCTGGGACTTTGGTCATGATTCATTGTTTTTGGTACTATAGAAAATGGCAGCGTGCTGGATTTGTGGTTTAGGTCCAATAACCCTCCTCTCTGATTTTCTGTTTCAGTCTCCTCATAAATGGAAGGATGTAGATTAAAACACAGCACCACAGATTTTATAAGAAAAACAGAGGGCATGTTGAAAGGGGGTGGCGGGGGGTGGGCAGGGGTGGCGGGGGTGGGGGGCAGTGGTGCAGGGTGTTTGGTGTAACGTTCGGTGAGAGAACGAAAGAAAAACAGCCTGTGAGTCCCTCACTGAAACAGTCCATGCGCTTCCTGTCTGAGAAGGTGAAGATTGATTTATGGACACATGAAGTGATGGAGAATGGATCAGAAACCGCTTCAATGGAACGTCTTCTTACCAGAAACATCAATCAGAGCCTCCGTTCTCCGAGCGAGATTTGCAATCAAAGTGCCTTCCAAATCAAACTCACTTCTGGAAGCAATCAGAACACTTTTTTAGGTTCTTAAAAGCTCCTGGAGAAAAGCAGTTTTAAATTAAAGAACGTAAGTACGACGTGGGGAGTGAGAGAGCGGTGTATGGTGCACAAACACGTGGCAAGAGACATTTGGCTCTGGAGAACGGCACATCTACTCAGTCTTCTTACCAGAACATCCTGGTGCCCATGAGCTTCCCATAATGCACCACAAGAGAGACATCAGTAGAATATGCTAACTTGTTAGTCTCCTGACCACAGAGATACTGAACTGGTACCACTGGAACTAGGACCTTTAATGTAACTGGTAACCTGGGTAATGTAACTAGAAGCGTTAATGGATCTGGTAGCTGGGATACTGGAACTAGGATATTTAATGAACCTGATAACTTGATATAGGAGTTCTGCTGCTGCAACTAGAACCTTGATATTCTAAAGTGGCTTTGCTACTGGAACTTAATTTGTGGTTCCCAACCTGAAATCTTTGGAACTGTGACTAGAACGTTCATACTCACCCTGGTTGCTTTGCTAAATTTTACAACTCTATCTAGTAACTTTGCCACTGGGACCTGTGGTTCTGGAGCTCAAAGCGTTGGTACTGGGACTAGAACTATTATTCTCAATCCAGTAGCTTTGCCACTGGAACTTGATTTGTAGTACCAAGCTGGAAGGATTGGAACTAAAACTAGAACTTTGAAAGTCAATCTGATAGCTTTGCTAAACTTTGGAATTGGATATTGCAGCTTCTGTACTGAACCTAGAACTTGTTCTCAGTCTGGAAGCTCTGCCACTGGAACGTAACTTGAGGTACTGAAGTTGGAAGCTTTGGAACTGGAACTAACTTTGAAACTCAACTTTGGAACTGGATTTTGTGGCTTTGGTACTGGACCATATATCTTAAGTACTGTATCTGATTACTTGTGATAGTGAAGATTGAAGCTTTGAACTGGAAATTTGATAGTCAAACTGGTAGCTTTGTTAAACTTTGTATCAGTTGGTACCTTTTGTATTGGCTCTGTACTTCTGCTACTGGAACTGAGTAGCTGATACTGGAACGTGAAGCTCTAGTGCAACTGGTAAAGCTGGTACTAGAATACTGACCCTGTACCTGAACCTTTGGTTCTTGTCTGGATGCCAGTGAAAATAATTCAGTTCCAGTTTTCTCTTAGTTTACTGTGTGGAAAAAATGGTGACTAAAGCGCTGCCCGTGGCGTGGAATATTTTACACTTAGCGTTTTATTCCTGTACTTCCTGCTTCTGTTTCATTCTTGACGTTTAGGTGTTCCTTGTCTCCTCCAGCTATCTAATGTGGAACATTAAGAGAAATAGTTCTTATCATGTTTAATAACCTTAAACAGAGGAACTTTTTCCTGCCTGGTGGCTCAGTAATGAATCATCTTGGGTGTGGGCGGAGCTTCAGACAGGTTTATCATTACAGCAGACATGGTGTGTGTTCCCGCTTTAGATTTACGACTTGTTTTGTGGACCTGTCCGCCCCCCGCGCTCTGGAAATGGATGAAGCTACCAGTAGAGCCTGGAGAAAGCCGTCATATAGTTCGTTTACGAGCTCACGTTTGATGCTTTTTGATGAGCCCCTGTCATCTCAGGTTTCCATGACGCTGCTTAAGAAGACTTTTTCTTCATGTGAACCACAAAGGAAGTAAATGAGATGATTTTATAGGTGATAAAGCTGTAAAACTCTGGAACACAAAGAAGCTCTGATAAAGAGACAAACATGGTTCCATAACACAGCAAAAGTTACGCCAATAAAAAGCTCCCCTGCTTAAATTACATGTCTTCGTTTTATGAAAGAAAATACATTACACAACCTCTGGATCAGGTACGTTTGGTTCTGGAACTGAATCCTTCATACTGGATCTGGTACTTGAAATGGTAGCTTTGGTTCTCTAACCAGTACATTTAATGTTGAAGTGGTAGTGTTGGCACTAGGACTTTCAGTTTTGATACTGAACCTAAAATGTGGTACTAAACTGCTGACTTTAGTGTGCTGGTTTAGCTGGTACTAGAACTAAGAACATCCTATAATCAAACCAATAGCCCAGTAATGAATCCAGTACTGGAACCTTGGTTAATGAAACCGGACCTCTGATATTAGAACTGAATCTCCTGTACTGGATCAAAGCTGAATCTCAGTCCTAATGTCGTTTGTTTTGATTTTGGATCTTTCGGTACGGTAAATCAACCTTTGGTACTGGAATTGAACCACTGGACCTGGAATTGTAAACTTTAATGAAACTATAAATTTTTTATTGGTGTTTTAATTGAAAAGAAGTTAAACTTGGGTTTCAATTGAAAATTGATTCATTAATCTTCAGAGCTGCTTCATCCAATTCAGGGTCATGGGAATCACAGGACACAAGGCGAGAGCCAAACTTAGACAGGGCACCATTCCATTGCAATGCATACTAACATTGGGCCGCTTGACCTAAGGCATGTACCTGGAGAAGAAGACATGGGGAATCAAATTTGGGAATCAAACCGCCACTCCACCGTGCCACCCGCTTTAGCACAGAAATGTTCAAACGTTTTGGAAAAACTCTAGCAAAATTTAGCACCAGACTGACAAGTACATTTACCAAACATAATCACAGCAATCAGACGCCTGAATAAACAGAACTCTATATTTATCTCCAGATAATGGCCGCACTTGTAAACAAGACAAGATGTTTAACGCATTTTCATCGCTCAGGCCGATGGCCGTCACCATCTGGAACTTTCCCAGATGTACTCTGGCTCCAGGCTTTTCGGGAACATGACAGTAAATAAATCAAAATTGGGCTCAGCGGTTCCCTTAAAAATGAAAAGCTCATAAATCTTGATGTGTAATTAGAAACTGAGGAAAGAGACCTAATTTTTAACGACCTCACTACCGGCTCTGCCAGAACTGAGTCGAATTTGAAATACAGGCCTCGCCGGAGGATGGAAATCCCATTTAGTGCAACTGAGGAGTAAGAACCTCTCAATCACAAACCCTCCAAAAATCCATCAGACTGAGAAACGACAGGATTCGAATTCGTGCTGCTTTGGTCCCGAGTTGGTCCGGAATTAGTACAGCTGGTCCATTTTTATATGGTTTCTGTGAGCACTGAACTGAGATTTGCAGTCAGAAGATTCTGAAAATGTTTTCTCCTGCTGATATGGACGTTACAGTGCTGACTGCCAGATCTTTGGCCATGATGTTTAACATCGAGCTTTTTACCCTCAATGTTACTGCAAAGTTCTAAAGCTTGTGTGAATCAGAAAATCCCAAGTGAAAATGCAAAGAGACCCAAATGGATAACACGTCGTTATTCCTAATTCAGTTTCTCCTGGACCTTACAGAGGGAAGATTATTTACCGAGGCTAACGAGGTGTTATAAGTGTCAGACAACGGATCAGCACGTGCAGGACTGCCAAGAAATAAAACGCTGGCACTGGGGCAAGTTAGACCATAAAGCAAAGGACTGTGAAAACATGGCCTGGTGTCATTTTATGTGGACTAACTGGATTTAACATTTTCATAACTGATTATGGCAGCTGAGATGTTTAGTGATGATAAAACTCAGAAACAAGGACGAAGGGGAAGAAGAAGATAACCTGAATCCACAAACGGAGAAGAGCAAAAACATCAGGGGGACGATCTGAGCACCAAATTCTCACCAGACTCTCAGAAGATTGTGAACCATTTAAAAAGATTGAAGAACAAAGACATGAGGGAAAAGAAGATGTTTCCATGGCAGTACCTGTTAATAGAACATGTACAGGACTGTGCAAAAATCTTAGGCCACCATTAGATTTGTTTTCTTAGCAATACCATAATGACCATAACCTCCTGAGACCCGGCCCAGTCATTATGTCCTTTATAATGGACAGTCTGTTCACCTGTAAACTGAAATTGTAAGACACTTTTTCAACAATTTGACCTGGAATTTTCAAATTTAGATTTGTCACTCAATAATTCTCTTTGGAAGTGGAAGATCTACTCTGATCTTTGTTCAAATCTTTTTGAGCTTTAGTATCTTAAACTTTTCACCGTCTTCCCCTTTTCCAAAAAGATCCTTCCTAATCAAGCTTCCTCAGACTGTAGAGGGGTTAACTTGGCATCCTGATGAAGGTACTTTAGCCTATAGAAGATGTTTTTTTTCCAATACTGCATCACATTTTCCTATATTTTCTGTTGTATTCTAATATAGAGACTGATAAATAATTCTAACCTCCTGAGAACCAAGGGAAAAAAGTGTCTTATAATTTCAGTTAACAGGTGAACATAATGTCCATTAT
The DNA here is from genome assembly GCA_033118015.1 of Loricariichthys derbyi. Classification (NCBI taxonomy): domain Eukaryota; kingdom Metazoa; phylum Chordata; class Actinopteri; order Siluriformes; family Loricariidae; genus Loricariichthys; species Loricariichthys derbyi. The sequence continues at coordinate 5,791 of JAVSBU010250116.1, read as the reverse complement.
AAAGGACATAATGACTGGGCCAGGTCTCAGGAGGTTATGGTCATTATGGTATTGCTAAGAAAACAAATCTAATGGTGGCCTAAGATTTTTGCACAGTCCTGTACATGTTCTATTAACAGATACTGCCATGGAAACATCTTCTTTTCCCTCATGTCTTTGTTCCTCAATCTTTTAAATGATTCACAATCTTCTGAGAGTCTGGTGAGAGTTTGGTGCTCAGATCGTCCCCCTGATGTGTTTAATGGGTTTAGACTTTTGCAGTATTACATGTTGAATTTGTGTATGGTGGATAAAATCATTTTTTTAAAAGAATATTAAAAAAGTTAAGGCTCTGCTTTTGAGGTAGGAAACTCCTGGGGGCTTAGAAGTGTTGAGTTCTGCTAAGTTTATTTATAACATATTCACTATATTTTAAAGTAAATTGACAGAATTGTCCATCCATGGTGAGATATCACCATCTGTATTCTTATGGTTCATCAGTGGTCTGCAGGTAAAGCTGTGGAATTTCAGGTCTGTCATTAATTTCTCAATCAATATCCATAGATTTAGAAACAGAAACACAGAGCAGTTTAAATTACAGATCAGCCAAGCATGAAGCTATAACAGTCCTGTTGTTATAAATATATATTAGTCCATATTCTGTTCTCACGCTCCCAGCTTTTTTTGGCTCAAACAGCCGATCGAGGAGAGCATTCAGAGAATTAAGGATATTTTCCTTGGAATTCTATACAGTGTTGCAATCCTACAGGATATTCATATAACAGTAGCTGATAAAACCCATGACCAGACTCATTTTTCTAAGCTGTTTCTCTACAAACGTCTACAAATGTGGTTCGGATTGGACCCTCGGTCATTGGGACATGTGTTCATCGTTAAAGGATTATATATACAAACATGTACATGTCAGAAATAAAAAAGTGAGCTTTCTAAACCTGGACCTAACTGAGCTCCCTCAGCAGAAGGAAGGTGGATGGATGTTGTAAGAGCGAGGCCGAGGCTGCCAGCGCGCCATGCGTTCCTCATTAACTACCAAATGGAACCAATGAAACCTCAGAGCTGTTGCTTTGTGGGAAAGGAGGAGAAACATGCGCTAGGTCGGAAAAGTTCTCATTGATATTGATTTGCGTTCGGTTAAGCAGTAGGGTTTTCCGTATTTTATCCGTTCATCGTTCTCCCTTGTGAAGTGAATCTGAGCCTGCATTAATCTCAGAACTGCCATGAGCTGCCATGAGCTCCATTTGGCAGTGGAGAACCATAACAATTCTTATTTTTCGGTGATGTTTAGGACAGGGAACTGGTCTGTCTTGAGCTTGATTCTGTGCCATTGAACCATTAGTGGCTGGATTTAGACAGTGTCCTCCTGGAAGCTCCAGCTCTGACCCAGTAGCTTCTTAGCTGGAGATTTTTATTAATGATGCCAAAGTTCCAGGGCGTCAGATGGTAAAACAGCCACATCATCACACAGATTCTCCACCATACGTACCAGTGAGGATTCTGTAGAACAATCCTCCATTCTAAGTCAAAACGCAATTTTTGTGCCTGCAGAGTTCCAGTAGCTTCTAGCAGTCATTTTCAGGTGCTTACGTTTGTGGTTAGATGAAAGACGACCTTCTGGCACGGCTTCCAAATAGTTTCTTGTCATTAAAGTGGTGTATAATTGGGGATTTTAAAAAATTGGTGACCCAAAAATGCTTTCATCTTCTGCAAAGCTACGACGACGTGGGTTTTTTTGTTTGTTTTTGTCTCTGCAAACCATTTTCCTTTGTTTGGGGGTAAAATACTCTCGCTTCACAAACCGCTTCGGTTAGTTTAAACTCCTCTCTTATTGTACCAGCAGTGGGTTTGAGCACAGTCAGGCGTGGAGTTATTTTACTGCCGCAGCTTGATTTATGAAGGGCTCATTTTAGTTGTGTTCTCGAATCTTTCCCGTGTTGATGAATAACTAACAGAATCTTGTATTTATAGCCTTAAGACACAGTTTGTTCAGTTGCACCAAGCCTGGTACCTGTGGGACAGATCGGGACCTCAGATTCGAGCTCGGCCTCACTAACGCTCTTGTGGTTTAATGGATTTGTTGAAAAAGCCTTTGCAGAAGCTGCTTTTCAGCCTGGAGACAGATAAACATTTTAAGGACAGTTTACATTAAGTCAAATTACTTCTAACTTTTTATGTGCAAACATTCTGGACCAGCCCTGAACCAGTCAGGCTCTCTAAGGCCGGGCCTCCTGTGTCGCAGCGAAACGTCGTTAACAAGCGTGTTTACACAGGCTAATGTTAAACAGTGCATCCCAAGGGCTCTGCTCAGCATTGCAGTGCACCACCAAAGCACGAGGTGGGGCGTCTGGCCAATTTCAGACCTGATTCCTGCAGCTCCATTTGTTTAAGGTGGAAGTCTCCAGCTATAGAAGTCCAGCAAAGACCCCGAATGAATCCAGTTCACAAGAGTGGGAACGTTACACGGTGTTCTGTGCAAGGAGACAATGAATAAATCTCAAAGCCGAGCTCAGCGAGTGCAGAAACATTACACACTCTATCGGGATGAGAATAAATCACAAAACAGCAGTTCAGGGACTCGAAAGCGAGCAAACGCTTCTGAAAAGTGGCCGTTTCATATCAGGGGGAGAGAAAAGCAGCAGAACTCTGAGGATCTAATCAAACCCAGCTGGATGTTCCTGTGTTCTTTTGTTTTGTTGTACTTTAAGTACATGGTTATATTGAAGCCTTTTGGCAGCCCTGGTCATGCTAAATTACATTAATAGCATATTCAGAGAAATTTACAATTAAACCCAGCGGTTAATGGGGTTAAGGACCTTGTTTGGTCCAATAAAGGAGCAACTAACCTTCTGATTAATGGTTCAGAGCCTTAACCATCAAACCATGACGCTAGGTTTTTCTGTAATAATCAGGCGCGATACTTAGCCTCAAATCTACATACACCAGATGTGATGCCTGATTCGACTTTTTGTCAAAAGAAACCCAAGAAACAAAATGCATTCTTCAAGTGATGAGGGCGTCCATTTGCTGCTCACAGAAGAATGCAGATGTTTTGGGGTATTTTGGAACCAATGAAAGGAGAACAGAAAGTCTCATACAAGAATCTGTTACTCGAATATATACTTTTATTAATTATTAAACCAAAAATGTTATAAGAAATAAAACAGTACAAAGTATTAAAAGGCTGCCTGTGGAAAGGCAGACTGAAAATACAGGAGCTGCTTCACGGAGCAGACAAACGACGCCGATCAAACAGCGGGTGAATATAAAAAAATCACGTTTTCTCCGTCTGAAAAATCAGGTTTTGTGAGGAAGATATGACCATTATATACGAGCTCAAGTTCATCCGTATGATAAAAATGGCATTCAGCCTTAATACTGCACCTCGTGGTTTATAATTAAAGCAGTAAATAAGACATGGACCTTGCTCCAGGGTCAGACGAGACGATGGCAGGCTGGAAATCCAACAGTCAGAGGAACCTGAGGCTAATTTAAGAGAGGAAGGTTTTGGAGCCATCCTTACACATTGGTTATTTTATTGCTTTTAATGGTCTTTGTTTTTGTTTAATCAGGTTTTATTGTGTTGTTTGCAAAATGTATCTTGAGATGAACAGCTCATTTACTGCAACCAAAAATCTACTGATGGGTGAAAATAAAGGGACCTTAGAAGTTAAACGTGATGTTTGTGCAGGACGGTGTGATCGTAGTGTGATCGATCTGCAGGTGGCTTGAGAAGAAGCTGGGTTCAGGGTGTTTGTGAGCATGCACCCTCTTGTAGCTGGCACCGTCAGATTATCTACGAGCGAATGGTCTTAACAAGTCTGGAGTGATCTCATCAGCTAGATCCGGGAAGTGTTAAAAATGGCCTCCAAAGTTCACATGTGCCCTTGTGCATTCTTGCTTTGAGCCGTTAGCCAGACGCGATGTGATTCACCCACAGAGCTTAATGCGGCGGCAGGGGTTTCTTCATCGTAAACGTGGGCTGCATGTGTGACTGATTAGCACAGCGCTGACCTTTAACACCAGAGTGACGTAAGGTGAAGCTGCTTGAGGGATGACAACGAAGTGGAAGGGCTCGGTCCGTCTGAAGTGGTGTTCTCGGCCCGATTTGGACGGGAGGCGTTTGGGTGAACCGCAAAGGGATGCTGTTCTGAATCGAAACGTTTTAGAGCTGCGCAGAGACCAGGAAAATTAGAAAGTGGCTGACTTTGCCTCATTATAAAATTTCAACTGAAATATTCGGCTAAATCTGCCAGAGGAATTTGGGAAAGCTTTACAAGGTGTCCTGTGTCACCCTCTGTGGTAGGGTCAGGAATTTTTATGGGGTTCCGCCATTATAATTTACACTTTGTGGTAGATCTGGTTTGAAATCTCCCTGGTTGGTGAGTGGGCCAAAGGATGAAGATTGTGTTTGTAACCTGGGTGTAGTTTCACCTGGCAGGAACCAAAAGGACTTGCCGTTTTTCTTCCCCTCCCTCTCTGCTCTGTAAATGTTGCTAATTATCTGCATTAGTCATGCGCATTCGGGCAAGTCGGAGATTGCTGTAGCCTGTGAAAATCCCAGGAGGTGATAAAACAACTCTGGGCTTCATTAGCAGCCCTTAATCTTTTATTAAGCAGCATGCATAGATAAATCCACAGTTGCTTGATCCTCATCCCGTTGTTATCAGGTAAAGTCGACACCCCTCATGGATCTGCAAACCGGCCTCCACCAAATCGCCTTCAAATACGGGTCAAGTTCCTTAAAACGTTTACTGTAGCATTAAGCCATCTCATAAGGCTGATAAAGATCTGCATTGTGAGCCAGGAAACAGTTTGCATTAACAGCGATGGCCGACCCAGAGCCGCGGCTTTGTTAGCTTAAAGGTTATGTTAAGTGACCCACTGTTGGGTCCGATCAATAAGCCCAGTGATTAGCATTGAAGCGCTGTTGTGTTAGCTTAAGTGCTTCTTCATTCGCACCCGAGGCTAAGACCTGCCAGCTTAATTATCGTACTTAAAAGCCAACAGTTTGGCTCAGCAGGAGCTTTTTTGCATACGTTTAAATTACCGTAGGAATGAAGCGCGTTATTCCACGTACAGCTAGCATTGTGCTAGTCGAGTCCTGTCTTAGTCTCATAATAAATTGGACTTGGGAATAATCCAAGTCTGATGCATCTGTCTGAAGTAACGTTAATTATATACTGAACTTTTTATTTAGTCATTAGACTCCGACTCGGCCCCAGTGGTTTTGACTTCAACTCTACAAACAGCACCGATAAAATTAAAGCTGCAGCATCAGAATAAAAGTGAGAAACGACATCGCTACATACACTTACATGTACCTAATGATGATGTGACTTTATTATTATTAGATAGATCCTGATCATCTCTCTTACTAACCTCCATGCTCCCCCTCACCCCCCGACATCTACAATTAAAGTTCTACAATCTTTAATATATTTCAGGTTTGCTCTGTATATTTTACTGGCTATACCTGTTTCGATTTAAGTGAAACTATCACGTTTAGACACAACAACAATAAAACACACATTCATTAGGTTACATCAGAATTGTTTAGTGGGGCATGACGACTGGTATGTGGGGCGTCGGCCCATTAAACGACCCCCTGATGCCAAGCCTGCAGCCAGGGAACAAACCAACTGTGTTTTTCAAGCAAATTAGTATTTTCCTGTGAATTAAACTCTTATAGTCGACAGTTTAGTGTTACGGGAGGTTTTTATTACACTGTGTGTGTGTGTGTGTGTGTGTGTGTGTGTGTGTGTGTGTGTGTGTGTGTGTGTGTGTGTGTGTGTGT
>JAVSBU010249791.1:0-11742 GCA_033118015.1 Loricariichthys derbyi | reverse complement strand
TGTCTGTGTGTGTGTGTGTGTGTGTGTGTGTGTGTGTGTGTGTGTGTGTGTGTGTGTGTGTGTGTGTGTCTGTGTGTTTTAGGCCCAGCTGAAGAAGAGAGGAGAAGCAGACGCTCAGTCAGACGGCCCGTCTCCCTCTCAGCTCTCCCGCTCTCCCAAATCTCCCTTCCTGCCCCGGGCCTCGCGAGTGCTGCCACCTCCAGGAAGCAAAGAGAACGGGTGAGTCGCTTACACCAGGCGTCCAGTAAGGGGCGCTATACCAGTCAGCCGTGGTGTTAATGACACAGAGGGAGCTGCCCTGTGGATTTGGTGAACGTGAGAGCTCACGGTGTTGCCCTGGCCTCCAAATTTGATCCAAACAAATGTAGGATGTGCTGGACCGATGATTCCCATCTGTGGTGACCAGTTACAGGTATTTCATAAGAACCCTCTGTCATCTGTTCATTTTGACCTCTGACCCTTACCCAACCCTTAGAGGGCAGGTTTAGGTCCTCACCGGTGCCCTCTGTGAGGGATCTGAGACAAAGAGCAGGACATAGCCTGGGTAAATCTTAGGGTTCTTATAAAGACATTCTGGACTTTTCATCCTCTGTACTGAAGAGTATTTTAAAGTCTATTAAGGTCGAGCTGAAGTGAGCAAACACTCAGACGTTTCTCCAGTGGGAGGAGACCCACACAAACTCCACAGGGGGCCTCGTTCTTCTTAAAAATATCAGCAAACTGCAAGTTATTTAAGTGTAAAATGGACCTTTTACAAAGAACTCCAGCTAAACACCGGATTTATTAGTAAAACTTGTAGTATTTTAGGTCCTAAAAAGCAAATCACATGTCAGATACATAAAGAGATGGCAAATATTTATTAAAAAATTAACATTAAGTCCTTTATTTTTTATTTTGAATCCTTTTTTCTTTCTTTTTTTCTGTTTTTTAGTGAAAATTTACTTGATATACAAATTTTTTTTCAGTGAGTGTTATTTGTTTGTTTGTTTTGTTTTCAAATTATTTATTTAACATTTTTTTGAAAATACAATGTTAAATAAAACACAGGATATGTTTGTGTTTGAACGCAAGAATTTGGTATTTATTTTACCAAACACTCTACTGTGAGGAAGAATAATTATTTACTATGAATATATTTTAAATTTAAATTGTATTTAAGCTGGCGGCGTCTTACATTAATGTTTAATTTATAGAGTTAAATTAATATCTAAACCTGAATTTATAATGCTTGAAAAAAAGTATTTGAAATTTTTAATTGTGAGTTCTTGTATATTTGAACTTTGATAAAAAAACCAAGCAACCAAATTAATTCACTAAATTAATAGTAAAACTGGGGTTGTCGTTTCCCCATCTGAATTTCAACAGCTTAAATTTTTATTACCTGATTTTATTACTTGGTTACATTAAATTTTGTTAAATCTAAAATTTTGCAGTGAAAATTTTCAGTACCACCAAATTTCAAACACTTTTTCAACCATCATAAATTCGAGTTCAGGTTCTGATGACACTGATTTAATTATTGGTTTGTTTTATTAAAGTCAGCTTTCTTTTGTTCACTTTTGTTTTTTAACATATTATAGAATTATTTAGTCAGAACAGAATTATTTTAGTCTTTAGGAACACTTTACACATGTACTAACATTTTCATGAATCCGGCCATTTTATTAAAAAAAAAAAAAAAAAAAAAAAGGTTTTATGAACGATTTACGCACAAATTTGTTCTGCTCGCGTTTCATGAGTGCGGCTCAGGAAGTCTGAATCCTATCCAGATCTTTTCACAAAAAAAGTCCTCTTGGACATTGTGTGTCCCCCTGGTTTTAGGGAGGAGTCTCCTGCTTGGCTGAAAGAGCTCAAAACGAAGAAACGGTTCAGCCAGATCGAGAACGACAGCTAGAACCCAACAAGTAAGTATGAGCCTTATCATTATTACTCCTGCTCCTTTTGTCCATCTCCACCTAAACTCCGCCCCTCTTTCCCACAGGTTGCCTTATGACTGGAGTATCTGTAGCTAAAAACATGACAAAACAAGCCTTAACCCCTCAGTGCGGAGTCGACGGGTGCTAACCTGCTGCTGATGACATCGTGTTTGATTGGCGCTCTGCTTTCTCCGCTCGCGGTGCCTTTGTAGATGTGTGGACAATGACCACGGGGGGACCACGCGCCTGCTAAAGCGTGACCGGATGACTTTGCCACGGCCCGATACTCCGATGTTCTATTTGACATTATTTTGCCTTCTCATCTGATTTTGGTTTTCGTCCATAAATCATCGCGGCGCTAACTCTTGGACCATATGGAGGAAGCATTTAGAAACTTGATCAAGGGACGCGATGGTTCAAAAGGACGCGTCGTCAATCAGGACTTGGGGACGAATATATATTTTTAAAATGTAATATCTTTCCGTCTGGGTGGCGGTGAAATTATTTTTCTTAAATTAAAAGCCTGAAATGTGTGGAAAGATAAAATGTGCTTGTACGACTTGTGCCTCCAGAGGGCGTCCTAACGTTTCCAAGCGTCCTTATTTAGCGTTAATTCTGACCAAATTGTTCTTTGATTAAACTTGAAAAAGTATCCGAACATTCCTTTCTCGTTCAAAGCGATGATTCTGCCAAAAACACGTTTAGCGTCTCATGTTTGTGTGTTATGTTTTATACATGAGCTACGAAACGAATGTGAAGTCTCGTTAGTGCATGTTTTAACAAGAGGAAACATCGACACTACAACGTTAGAATAAAATTACTACACTAAACTACAAGCACATTTAAAAAAAAAACATTCCAGATCGTTTGCTCTGTCCTGCGAGGTGAAAGTATCGAACGCGTACGCTCTCGACAAACAAACCTGCCCCCTGCTGGTTAAAGAAGGGACTCTGAGCTGTACGAAGGCACTCCCTCAATGTTTCCGTCGTAAAATTGTCCAAATTGAGCATTCCAAATTTTGGGGCAAAGCCTAAGCCTGGGAAAAATGTAAAACTGACTTCTTCTGCCTATTTGGCGCCACCTGGTGTGTGAACCTGTAATGACAACGAAAGTGTTTTGATCAGTCATAACCAGAAAATTTCCATGAATTTAAAGAGATAAATGATATTACATCAGCTTTTGGTCGTGCATAAGGTTATGAAGCTTCCGCCGTCCTTGGTAGCTACGTTTAGATGATGTTTTTGGCAGAACCGTTGCTTTCTCCCCAGCACGTTTTTTAATCTGCGTGTGCAATCGTTGTTTTAATCGCAGTCTTCTATACAAAGCCAGTCTTTGTTTGCTTTAATCCTGGGCCAAATGGACGGTGTTGATGTTGCACAATCATGACGTTTGCAGAATGAGGGGAGATTTTCTTTTCGTTTTTTCCTTTTTATTTGTTTGGTGCTTTGCTGATCTGTGAAAGGGAAGCTGGATCTGTTCCACAGCACATTCCGTACCCCTCGGCTAACATTCACTCGGGTTCATGTTTAAAAATAAATGAGTAAAGAACACGCCGTGGTTCTAACCACCTGATGAGCACCTTCACTCTGCACCGTCGGTTCGTAGTGTACACGTTTCCGTTCCAACCTGCTTCTCGTCTCCTGTTTTATTTTCTTGTCGTCTGTTTGAGGGTAATTCGTCTGTCTGTATTTTTCTGTATATTACACTGTGCTGTAAGACCGGTGGTTATGACTGTACATTCATAATAAAATTTACAATAAATGTATTTTCCTGCCTCTCACTGTCTGTGATCCTGTACTCACGTCATTATTTATAACAGATTTGGGACATAATTAATTGTGACACCTGACCTGGTCAGAAGGCACCACTCAGGTATTGCCCCGCCCCTATTTCAGAGCCACCTTGCTGTTAAGTGTTAAATATATTAGTTTCACTTCCTCACTCACTTCCTATACCTGCTTTATTCACCTTGGGGTCATGTGGAGTCTTGGATTAACCAGCAGCACAGTGTGCAAGTCCTTGACAGGGCACCTTTGAGCCATCTTTGAAGATACCGGTTGACCTAACGCACATCTTTGGAATGTGAAAAATGTGGGCTGTTTGTAGGCCGTTGACATTATATGAGTTTATAAGGTAAGGTTTCATGTCCTTTCCTTTAAAAAATGAGCTGATCATCAACATCCATCCTTTAACCTGATGGAATAAGAAAAGGGTCCAAAATGTCAGTGTAGACTTTGGTATTTATCGATGATGTAACGCCTGCCGTCTTCTCTGTGCCTTTATCTGACATGCAGCCCATATCATCAAACACTGTGGAAATTTGCACGTTCTCTCTTTAGGCAGTTATCTTCATCAGTTTCATTGGATCAGCACCAAATTAAAGTTCCACCATCATCACCTTACCCAATGCAGATTCATCACTAAAGATCACTTTCATCCAGTCACCACAGTCCATGGTTGCTGTTCTTTAGTCCACTGTAACCTTGTTCTTTTCTCTTTAGGTGTTAATGGTGGCTTTAGTTTAGCTATTTTGTATCTAAATTCCATTTATTTTAGCTGATTTCTTACAGTTTAGTCAAAGACACAGACATTAAGTCCACTTTCTGCCCACTTGTTGTTTCTCGTTTGTTTTATTGTGCATTTTTAAGACACATTGTCTCTATGCTGATGCTTTGATCTCTTCTTTGATCTCCCATCAGGCTTCCCTTTTATAACCTTCCTGTTTTGTTTGTACTTGGTGCGGATGGATGCAGCTCACTAGGAACCACCAACATCTTTTGGGACATCCCATGATGATTTACTTCCTTAAACAAGTTTTATAATCCTCTTCTTTGTTTCAAATGATGTATCTTTGTGTTGGAGCCATAATTCATGTTAATCCTCTTTGTGTAGCAGCTCTCCAAGGTCTGAGCTCTCTATTTACACCAAAGAATAATTAACTAATTTAATCTGCTGCAGGTCTTTGATTTAGAACTGCAAATTAGAGTGATTCCAATTAGAGTGAATTTTTTCCTCTTGATTTAAAAAAGCAGTTCTGCCTGACCAGAGCCATTATCTATTTCTTTTTATTTTATTATTTCTTAATGCCAGAAGGTTAGAATTTTGAAAAATTATAGTTTTTTTTTTTTTTTTTGCATATCTGTGATTTATTTATTTGTTTATTTTTACAATTTAAATAATAACTTTATCCAAGAATCCAAGAGTTCCATCATTTTTACCAGGGGTTGAATTCTGATTATGTAGAGTATTTACAGTTTTAACCATCCCACAGAAATTCTGTCTTATGTTTGTAATTGGCTTTTTTCTGGTTTAAACATCATATGAATGCAGAAATGTTCCAGAAATTCCTGTTGGAAGCCACAGGCTTGGTGATGATTAGTGTGAGGTTTTGAGCCTACTACTTAGTTAAACTAACAGACCAGCACTAACCAGTAGAAACCAGTTTGGACCTGCAACCGACCAACACGAATATGTAAGTATTTACTCACTGAACTTGCATATCAACTCAGTAACTCAGTACTAACACTGCTCACCTAACTTATTTAACCTCATTCTTAACCTGCAGCATCTCAGATCCAAGCTGGTTAATTCTATACTGGTAAGATTGGGTTTTCACCATTATCCTGACTGGCCGTGAGGTTCCTAAGCCTAGCATGTCTTTAAGATGAGACCCAGGTTTGATCAGATCCTAGTAAAGTCATCTGAGGACAGAGACAATTTGGGATTTAATTGCAGTGATTGGACCATAATGTTTGTTCTCAAGAATGGTTCTGTTTAAGGATTAGAGTCAGAAGTCCAATCTGAACATCTGCTTTGTATGGTGGGTGTTCTTCTAACATCTCTTCTTGTTTGTAGGCATGACAGCAGTTTCACATTAAAGATTCACCACAAAATGTAAGCCAGTGGAAAACCTCCTAAACAGAAACGTCTGCTGAGTACATACAGAACGGCCTGGTGCTGATGGGACTGTAGGAGAGTGAAAGTGATGTACTTAGATCCATCAAAGGTCAGACTCAAGAATGAAACATGAATTGAACAGGAAGGGTCGCTGGCCAGTCGGTTACTTTACACAACTCAGGATGGACTGGCCTGCTTTACCCAGCGTCCCAGTTGACCAATGGGGAGATGATCCCTATCTGACCGTCCCTCCTTCAGACGTGTGGTGTCTGAGCAGGTCTCATCTAACTGATGATAAGGATAATCACACACGTTTAGCCAAATTCTTTCCTGTTTTGAACCTGTTCCACAAAAACACAGTACATTGTAGCTCAGATGTTATCTAACCCAGTTCAAGCCTCAAAACCACTTTGTGTAATCTGTAATGCAAAACATTTTATTTATTCATTAGCTGTAGCAAACAGCATCACTGGACAGAGTCTGGGTGGTGACGGGAATCAGCATTTCAGATGGGGGTGAGAGAAGCGTTAGAAGAAGCTGCAGATTTGGGTTGAAGCTCAGTTGGTGGGGAAAGTGCCTCGGAGGTGCCACTGCATGTCGCGGATACGTCTCACCGACTGGATCTGAGGCAGCTGAGCTCCAAATTCAGAACTCTCCTTGTACTCGCCCTTCTCAAATATGTACTGGTAGCCTCTGTAGCCCGGGTACTGGTAGGCCACCCAACTGGGAGGGAGACAGGAGACGTAGGACAGTGAACAGACCTGAAGTAAATATGTTATTACATCAAATCACTGGGTAACAGTTCTGCGTTTTGCTTTCTTGGGCTGCTGATCATCTCCATCACCTTAATATGTTACGATCATGTGCAATTAACATATCCATGGACTTGGCTGTTTAAGATTAAGGCAGCTGATCTTCTTGATGGGTCTTGAAGATGTTCACTCATCCGAACGGCTTCTTCAGTTCTAGAGGCCGATGGGTCAGAACCTTCAGTGGGGTAGCTCTACTTGGGTTGTCATCTTGGTGGTGGTCACGTGGCTCTAAATGCATTCGAGGGTTAAACTGCTTAGGAAGGGATCTCAAGACCAATTTGTAGGTGGCTGACCATTGGTGTCATAAACCGCCCCCTCTGTTCAATGAGGGTCATTCGTAACTCCTCTGTCCAAAATGTCAATTAGAGGACAAATACCTGGCTTCTAGAACTGAAGAAGCTTTTATGATGAGAGGTGAAATGTCTTCATGGACCAGGAAGAAGTCCAGTTTTCTTCTACTGAAACAGTCAAATTTACCATAACCCTTCTGATTTTAAGTTTCCTAATATTTTACCCACAATGCAAGATGGTCCCACAGAGCAGGTTCTCTGCAGTTGTTGTTTGGATTAATCAAACTAGATGCTGGCAGACAGGCTATAAAAGCTGCTCACATTTACAGATGCTGTTTGGACATGTTGTTTTTCATGCAATAGCATAGTGGACATACTTTACAATAGGATTTCCTCATCAGGAATATTTAAGACCGCAGAAATGTCTCGTCCGTCTCACAACAGCTGCTGTACCTTCTGTTCCATCTGTGGCGAGGTCACGCTTAAGGCTCAGTGGCTGCAGTTATTAAGAAAGACTATCAACTCTACTTCAGATGGGAAACTGGTGCCAGAGACAAAACGATCTACCTTCAGCTATGAGACCAGTGCCACATGATGAGGGTTTACCAGAACCAAAGCCACTAGATGATGCCATAATGGCATTTTTAAACAGGCTAATTCCAGTCTAAATCCTTTTATTAAATGGCTGAATGGTTGAATATTGTGTATGAGAGCAAATTAATGAAGCAGCTAAGCTAATGGACTACTGAGTACTGGGTTGAGGAATCAAGCTCCAACACAACCAAGGTTTTGGTCCTTTAAGCAAGGCCTCCAAGTCTCAATCGTTTGGATTGTACCAGGGATAAGTCGCTCTGGAGAAGAGTTCTGCTAACGGCTGGCGATATGAATTAACTGGACCTAATGGGTGGCAAAATAATGCTAAAATACACTTAGGCAGTAAAGTAAATAATGCAGCCTTTTAAAGGACATCACGAACTCATGGCCTGTGTAAGCCCGTGGAAAAAGTACTTGTTTTAACCAGAACCTTGGCAGCACTACTGAACCATGTTAGAAGTAACGGCTGGAGCAAACACGTTGTTCAGTGGCTTTACTGTAAATAAATCGATGTGGTGTAGCAGAACACAAACTGTACAAACAGCTACGGACCTACCAATTAAACTGAGTAACTACACCCGGACATGATGTCAGGACTAAATAGGGGACCTGTGCCTGTGATGTGGGACCAAAAAGTGGGAAATGAGAGGCGGTTTAGAGCAGAGTGACTCTGTGGGGGGCCTTTACCCCCCCCCCCCCCCCCCCCCCCGGTCTGACCCAAACTTCTGATCTAAATTAATAAGGTCGTGTTACTGTACTCTAAAGCTTCCTATAGAATATAATTTACTCTAGGTGTGTTCTTCTGGCTTTGAGTCTTAAATCTAGGAGTCTAAAACATTCCTAGTTTGGGCTTCTATATCTCATAAAATCACAACTTTTAATTAAGTATGGATTTTAGTCCAGCTTAGTGCTGGGAGGTACACTGTTTATCTGCTATACAGTTTTCAGTTTCACATATGATATGATTTTTTTCTTATACTGTATCTCCATACCAAGAGACAGACATGGATATGAAATAGAAGAACCTGTGCCCTAGAGAGGAGCCGTACCTACACGTTAAAAAATCGGACGCTGTTGGTAAAACTGCAGCATAATCAGGATGTTTGTAACTATTTTCTTAAGTGGGACAAAAAACAGATTTCTGAAGATTGTAGTGGAGTTACAGCAGGGTGAAGCTCCACTCACGTGCCGTTCTGCACTCGGACCGAGGAAACCTTCTCCTGGTATCCGTGGGCGTGGAAGCTGGGCACGTCGTCATCTATGATCTCGATCTTCTTCCCAGCGAAGTTGGGGTTCTCGTAAAGCACGATCTTGTGCTCCTGACTGTCCTGAGCACTCACGATAGAGGAAAAAGTGTTGGGAAGAGGGTTTGAAAAAAATAAACAAACAAGCTGTTAGTCATCAGTTACCACTTTGATGGGCCGGAAGGCGAGGAGGCAGTCACTGCGTCGGCTGTTGGTCCAGGCGTCCCAGCGGGGATACTCACCCTTCTCAAGCACGTACTGCTCGCCCTTACAGTCGGCCTTCTCGTACCCCACCCATCTACACACACACACACACACACACACACACACACACACACACACACACACACACACACACACACACAAACTTACCACATCAGAGCCCATAAATGCCCAAACGTTAGAGTTTTTCAGCACTCACGGTCCACTCAGCACCCGTATCGAGCCCACTTTCTTCATGCCTGCCTCTTGCAGGTTGCTGCAGGGCCCGGTCAGCTCGAGGAACCGGCCTTGGAAGTTCTCCTGCTCATAGATGACCAACTGTGGGAGATAAGAGCAAAGTATCAGCAGCCTGCTGTTCAGTAATGGTCCATACTTGCACAGTCCATATGATAAACATGGCACCTTGAAGCCACCGGAATCTGGATTCTGCGGTTTGGGACCAGGGTTTTGGTGATCCGTTGCCATGTTGAACCAAAGTGGATGTGAGCAGCTTAAAACAGGATAAGAGATTATTTGGTTTTTAAGATTTCACATCACGGGTGATGACGGCTGCCTGCACGGTGGCTCTTACCAGATTTGGGGTGTGCCTCTCTGTACCCATTGGCACTAAGGAGCTGTATATATATACCAAAGTACCCAATGGAAACTCTGCCAAAACCTGCACGCTCATAATCACAGCCTGGCTGTGTGGGCATTACCAACCAACACATTCCCTCAGTCCAAATGTCTACCCCCCCAAAAAATCATTCATCCACAGCGCCCACCGCTCTGCCCCTCCTGCCCCACGTACCCACAAAGCTATTTCATTACTTGTCAGTTTCACCCGCCTGCTCTTTGTTTGCTATCCCATGATTCAGCACGACATGTGCCAAGCACAGGTTTGGACACAATGAGGCCGAGTCTGTCTGCCAACCTCAGACATGCAAAACATAATGCTCTGTATCAACTGCTTATGTTTTATGAACTGTTAAACCTGCACTCTGTGACCAAAAGTATCAGGACACCCCCATCCCATCACACCTTTCAGATGGAGAGAACCATGAGAGACAGACCTGGTCAGTGTAACGGTGTATTTTGGTGGCAGGAGCCCCACAACCAGACTGAAACAGAAACAAACAAGCAATGTCAAAACTTCCATGCAGCTCTAGGAGCATCTCAGGATTTTATTCCCAAACTTTGAGAATTTATCAGCCATGATGAAATGGCTTAAAGTGTTACTGATACAGATCCCCAAAATCTGCAACCAGAACCAAACCTAAGTGAGAAAACAGAAACCCTGTATAGAAAGAATGATGCAGGGATAATCGATTAATAATCACATCACAGCCTCTCAGTTGGAGCCTAGAGATTCTCATTCCAAGTTCCTGACACCATTTGTAAGTCCAGTGTTGGTCAGGTGGCACCGTGTCTGTGTGGGTTTCCTCCAGGTACTCTGGATCATCTCTACTGTCCCTGAGTAGGTGAGGGAGTCTCGCTGTTCCCCTGTGCTGCCGGTTAGAGCCTGGCTTTCAGAAACTCTGAATTTAATCAAACGTATATGTTAACTGAACAAACAAATAAATAAATAGATGCTTTAAAAACTTCTAAAGCTCAGCTTTAACTATAACAGCAGCGTCTGATGAACTCGTCTGGTCTTTATAGGTCTCTAAAGGCAGCCACACTTTTCACAGGCTGCTCGTTAAACATTGTAATCGTTCACTTAAGACAAATTTTACTGCATAAACCAGATAGAGGATCAGGATGAGAGGTTCTAATTAGCTCCAGGTTATTTTTTTACTTCTCTATCTCCTGGCTTTGCTCTTTGTAAGACCCCCTGCTGATACAGGAGATGAATGGATGGACTACACCAACCATGTCCATAGATTTTTCCAACTGTGCCTGAGCAGTGGCCGACCAGGCTGATGGTACCGACTGATAGGCTTTAATTCCTGATGTTCTTTCTAAAGACGTAGATGAGACACAGCTCTGGTGTTTGTTGTTCATTTTGTTGAATGTTTTACTTCTCTCACTCAGCAAGCACTTCAGAAACACTTGACTAATACCAAACCTTCCTGATGTTGCCTTGAGGTTTTGCATTCTGAAATGCTTTTCTTTTTCACAGAGTTGTTATCTGAGTTAATGGTGATCACTGGGATCACGTTTCTCCCCATTCTGATGGTTGATTTGAGCTCCTAATAAAGGGAGCTGACTCAAACCCCTCTTTGTACCCAACCATTTACTCAGTCATTTCCTCACACCTTGGGTGGTAAACTGGAGATCTTCTGCCCCTCTCTGCTCAGCAAAGCCTTTCAGATGCTGCTTTTGGACCAAATCATGATTAAAATCACCTATTTAAAATCACATCATTATTTAGTTTTTTTAAAATCTCATTATTAGACTTAAATTGTCGTCTCTAAAGCTTTTTTAAATGTTTCAAACCTGAATGAAGTTGATCAGAAAAAACCTCACTGTGCATCTTTTTCAGAGTTGGGTTATATTTAGCAGTTTTTGTTGCACAAAACAAATGTTGAAGTATAAAATCAGCGTGCTGAAGCGTAACAGTTACGAATGAAGCAGCAAAACAAACAATTAAGGCTTAATTGTGTTGCACAACTTAATTAAACTCTATAAAAGGTCAGACTGCTGATTTAACAGTTTGCACCCAAATTAGAGTGATAGGAGCAGGAGCTGTGGGGCTGTCTGTCTCTCTGTCTCTCTCTCTCTCTCTCTCTCTCTCTCTCTCTCTCTCTCTCTGTCTCTCTCTCTGTCTCTCTCTCTCTCTCTGTCT
>JAVSBU010249575.1:0-11744 GCA_033118015.1 Loricariichthys derbyi | reverse complement strand
CTTTGTTCGCAACGCATGCGCAATTCAAATGCAATGCTTACGTTACACATTCTTAATTGGCGGCCATTTTTTGGGGGATTTCACTATGGATGACTGCAGAAAATCCACATTTATAGTCGCAGCTCGTTCTCAAGTAACCCGTTTTGGCACTGTGACAGCACCTTAACCAGTTACAAGATAAGTGTTTTAGAGCAGAAAATACAAAAAGCAAAAATGTTTCAATGAAAATATTCACTGAATTTGATGATAAAAAATCAGCTGTTAAGAATGTCTCTTCTTGAACAGGGCAGTGTCTAGAGGGATGGCACAGGATGGTACCACCCTCATAAAAATATGATTGATCCCCTGTTCCTGCTCCAGCATCCTAGGGCTATAATTCTGTCAATCTGTAAACACCCATTGCCATTGGATCAGAGCAATGTCAATCGCTGCCCTTAAATTTGCCAATGCTTAACTCCTCTTTGGAATGATATCTGAACTGACATCACTGTACCACATCTCTGAGGTTCATGAACTGACACAGATTCCAAGCTCAAGCAGATTTTACGCCAATCACATGACTACAGCTCAGTGCATTTAAGCATGTAGACACAGTCAAGATGACATCCTGAAGTTCAAACAGAATGACTAAGACAGTAATTTAAATTAAGTGACTTTGAACATGGTATGGTTGTTAGTACTATACAGACTGGGCTAAGTATTTAAATAACTGTTTATCTACTAGAATTTTCACACATAGCCATCTCTACAGTTTGTGGAGAATGGTCTGAAAATATCCAATGAGTGGCAGTTCTCTGGGTTAAAACACCTTGTTGATGCCAGATGAGAATGGAGAGGCTGGTTCAAGCTCAAAGAAAGGCAGAAACTTAACTATTTTTTACAACTGAGGTATGCAGGTGAGCATTTCTGAACACACATGTTGAACCTTGAAGAAGATGGGCTACAGCAGCAGAAGACCACAATGGGGGCCACTCCTGTTGGCTAAGAACAAACAACTGAGACTACAATATAGACAGTCTCGCCAATATTCGAGAAGATTGTTACTTGGTCTGATGGGTCATAATTTCTGCAGTGACATTTGGATGGTGAGATCAGAATTTGATGTAAAAACATTAATAAAAGGCATCCATCCTGCCTTGTTCCAACATCAGTCTGCTGGTGGTTTAACGGTCTGTGGGATAATTTCTTAGCACACTTTGGGCCCCTTAATAACAGTTGAAAATTGTTTTAATGCCATAGCCTACCAGAGTATTGCTACTGACCATTCTGACTATTCCTTTATGACAACAGTGTACAAACTTCTGATGGCTTATTTACAGAGTAATGTACCATGTCTCAAAACTCAAATAATCAACTCGTTTCTTGAACATGCCAGTTCACTGTACTCAAATGACTCCCACAGTCACCTGTGACTATACAGACTATATATATGACTATACAGCTGACAAATCTGCAGAAACTGCACAATGCTTCATGTCAGTATTGACCAAAATCTCTAAGAATTATTTTCAGCACCTTGTTGCATCTATGCCTTGGATAATTAAGGCAGTTCTGAAGGCAAAAGGGGGTCCAACCTGGTACTAGCAAGGTGTGCCTAATACCAAGTAATACTAATAATAACTAATAATGGCTGGTCAGTGTATATGAATAATTAATTTGTGGTCAGCGCGGTGGGTTAAGGTGCTCGCCTTGTAACCGGAGGGTTGAAGGTTCGAGCCCCCATCTGAGTGCATACTGTCCTTGGGCAAGACACTTAATCCACATTGCCTAGTATGAATGTGGTTGTGTGATTGGTGGTGGTCGGAAGGGCCGCTGGACCAAACTGGCAGCCTCATTTCTGTCAGACGGCCCCAGGGCAGCTGTGGCTACATAGTAGCTTATCACCACCAGGTATGGTATGAAGGAATAGTGTAAAGTGCTTTGAGTTCTGGAAAAAAGTGCTATATAAATCCAATGCATTATTATTATATTATTAATGCCTATCTAATTTGTTTTTTTTTTTTTTTGGTTACACAACAAAATTGTGATGTCTTGTCTATGAAAAAACAGTTATTATCTAAGTTATTTAGAGGCTCTTGTGTAGTGCCATTTTTAATGTAATGTAAAATTTGAATTTTTGTCAAAAAACTCATAGAACTCTAAATTCAAAATATAAATATAAATACAGAAGTGAGAGTCATTTGCTGTAGTTGTTTATTTGAAATATTCACTGACGGAACTTTACATGAATTAAATTACAAAAATGGTTGCGATTAAACATGCACAGTGGTTCCTCAGTACTCGACTAATTCTTTTCTCAACACATTTTAAGGAGAAACATTTGTCTTGGCTCTTGTTGTTCATTTGTCACCCTGCGCTCTTGCTTATATAGGCAATCACACTATTGTTATCCGAAGGTCATCTATCTTCTTCTTCTTATTCAGTCGTTATTTGACGCATAATTTCGCCCGCAGTTTTCGAGATATCGACATGGGACAAACACCAAAACGTGCAGAATTCTCCGGAGACGGTTGCTTATATACAGATAAGAAATCGCATGTCATATTCGCGTGCTATGCAAGAAAACGTGAGAGAAATTTCCCATTGACTTAACATTACGGCCAACTTCGGACGGCAGTAACTCTGGCAATTTTTGAGCTAGAAACATCAAATTCGGCATGCATAGACTGTGGGGCACCCTGATCCGGCAATTGAAGTCACGATGTGATCTGGCACTCTTTTTACCACTCCCACAATTTCCAGCAATAGGAAACCCATTGAGCACAATGTTATTTGGCTGTTTTTTGACGCTTAATTTCACCTACAGTTTTCGAGATATCGACACGGGACCAATGCACAAACGTGCAGAATTCTCGGGACACAGTTGCTTGTACACAGCTAAGAATTCGCAAATCGCGTGAAAACACGAAAAAAATTTCCCATTGAGTTAACATTACGGCCAATTTCCGACAGCTGTAACTCTGACACTTTTTGAGCTTGAAACACAAAAGTCGGCATGAGCACCCTGACCCAGCACTTGCATCATGGCAATCACACTCGCATTTTCTGCAGGAAATGCACCTCTCTAGTTTTCTTTATTTTACACTATGCTTAGTGTATCATGGGTCCTACTAAGAAAGTTATTGAAAACAGCCAACCAAAAGTAAAACTTTGAGAGGTGTAAATTTTCAATTTATATTATTCTTTATATGAATTTTTTTCTTGGTACTCGTCGTTTTCTGGAACAGGTTTACAACGAAAAACCGAGGTACCGCTGTATTCTGTTTTTTTCTTTTCTACAAAAGAGCATTTTTTTGAAAATCACAAATATGAGACAGGACCTTTGTGTGCTTCGAAATAAATAAAATATCTACACACAGGATAATGATTTAATATCCACTCAAAATGACGTCTGTCTCAAAAGGCAGATACAGACTCTTGTCCTTAGTTGAGTAGGTAGGCTCTGGGTTAGCAATTTAGGATTACAGACCTAGACTTTTTAAGATGGATAATAAATGAGGTCATTGCTTCGGCCTGTGGATTTGCGTTTCACTTTCATCAGCAAAATGCCATAGCAGCATGCACACATACCACTGACACACTGCTCTCTTTAGTCCTGACAAACATGTCTCGCTCCCAGTGCTATAAGTAGGACATGCAAGCCATGCTTTAAACCTCCTGATACAGACTCATTCACATTCCAACCAGTCCAGATATACAAACTTGTTAAAGTATTAGGTCAGTGTAGCTGATGTACGTGCAAAAACAGCTGTTAAGGTGACAAAACTTGCGCATGTCAAGAACACATTCTAGTAACACAGAGAAATTTGTAATTTTAATTAGTCCACAGAATGCAAACTTACAAAAACACATTTGAGGAATAACTGAAACACTTTTATTTAAAACTGCACACATTTTATGCCTTTCACGGCTTTTATATTGCATCAAAGATGATTTATTAAATGCATGTCTAGAAAGCTTCAGAAGAATGGATTATCAAATAGCACAGGGAAAAGACTGTTTGCTGTTCAAGTATGCTTAATATGGTGTTCTTCTTCCAAAAAACCCTTTTCTAACATTGAGCTATGTGGGTGAAAAAGACATTTTCTGGAGTGCCACTTAAGGATGAGTATCTGCACACACCCATACTTTGCACTACATTATTTAGAAACAAAGATGACATGAAGTTGACAACCATATATGTAAACTATAGGCTCTGATTGTGACAGTGCGTTTGCACATGTGAGAGTCTGCTTCTAATGCCTCTCAAACACATCAAGGACATTTGTCACAAGCAGGCATGTGCTCAGATACAACCAAAGACAGGCTTACACTTTTGTTATCAGACCGTACAAGTGGCCACTTTTCTGGAAGATATGATAGTTGTAATTTATTTGGCCTTTAGGGGGGTTATGTAGCACAGAATGCAACCATCAGCCCTGCAACCTGGATCATTGCTTTGGGGCCGACCATCTGGTGCTAAACCTATACCACCTATTGTCCATTTCACCTCAAAGTCATCTAAAAATGAACAGAATGTTTCCTAAAACAGTACATAGACAAAATATGGTGTGTTTTGTATGTGCCTGATTCTACAATACTACTGAAATGCCATTAGATTACTTAAGTTTCTAAATTACTTGCCATACTGGGGCACACACAGAATTTATAGGGACAGAGCTTTAGTAGCCTAATATGTAGTTTTGGTTGGTTATACTATAACAATACAATTTACCAAAAATACAGATTAGACCACTAAAACAAGGGCTAGACAAAACATATAGCTATGAGTTCTCATTATCTTGTCTGCAGTGTGGCTGACTTTTTTTTTTAAATATTTGCAGATGTCCATGACGTGAAAAACTAAAAGAAACTGGTCTGACTTAATGTTAACGGCTCAAGCTTTTGGAAATTTGTGGGCATTATGAAGTTTTGGGACGTTGCTGGAGAGTAGAGGGAAACATAGTGCCTATAGTGGATTTGCATGGTGTGTCCTGTAGTTCTGCTCAGCAATCCAGTATGTGTGTTATGATATTAGTGGAGCACAGCAACAATTTACTGGAGCACATGCCCTAGTAAACCATCTCTGATAAATCAAAACCCAAGAGGCAGTCTTTGTGGTCCCCGTTCTGTGGACTTTTCAGAAACTAACTAAACACACATTCTAGTATAGTGCCATTTCTAATTTTGTTATGCTTTTAGTACCATAAAGCTAAAGACTTAATTATTTTAAATGCTAAACCATATTCCAACTAAGACCATTTCAAAGTCACATTCCAGTTATTAAATATGTATTAGCAGCTCCTGTGGCTTGAAGGTGAAAGCCATTTACTGAAAACTCTTCTTATAACTGGGCTTGGAAAATGAAAGGTGGACTGCAATGGACTGTTATCCCTCCAGGGTGTACCTCTGTGTGCACCCAGTGAATTCTGGGATAGGCTCTGGACCACCTGCAACCCTACCCAGGACATGCTGACGTGAAATGTAAACTTCGGTGTTCAGCTGGTGTGTGGTCTAACATGGTAGGGTAAGGTGAAAGTCTGTCTGTGAACTGTATCTCAAGAGCAAATGGCAGTAACAAAGACTGGTTGAAGAAAAATTAAATTAATGGAATAATTAAATGAATATTTTAGAATGGCCAAGTCAAATCCTAACCTTGATCCATTAGAAATGTTTTGGAAGGACTTAAAGGAAGCAATTCATGTGAGGAAACATCAGTGTCCCAGAGTGGAAGCACTTTTCTATGGTGGAATCGGCTAAAATACCTCCAAGTTAATATGCAGGACTGATCAAGAGTTATCAGAAACATCTAGTTGTGGTTAGTGCTGGAAAAGGAGGTCATATATGTCACGATCCCTGAGCCCATGGACTACAGTTCCCAGGATACACCAGAGCCTGGCGTGCCCTCTATCGCCTGAATTCTAGATTTGAGTCACCTGGGGCTCATTAGCGACGGGGCTTAAATAGACTTGGGGCCCGTCAGCTTGGCGCGAGGTATTGCCGACTTAGTTGAGCTACTGAGCGGTTGGATTACTGCGTATTGTCTTCATGGTTTTGGATTATGGCTACGGTTTACTATTTAGTGTATTTATGGATCTCCCCTTGGCTTTGGTTGCTTATCTAACTGCTTCTGTGTGTATCGACTTCGGACTGTGTACTCTGGCTAACGATTATCGGATTAAACCGGCGTTTACCTTTCCCTTTACCCTGCTTACGTCTCCTTCCTTCCCCCTTCTAACAATATACCTTTGCGGCTCACAAAGCTATCACATATATGAAATATTGGATCATTTTCCTCAATAAAAAAATTAATAAGTACAGTATATTGATGTTGGCTTTTTTTTATTTTTATTTTGTTGTATTTGTCTACTTTTAGGTGTTGATAATATGATGATGTTTTATGTCCTATTTCTGCAGAAGTGTACAAAATCAGAAAGAATTCACTAAAATGTTCAACACCACTGTATTTACTGTGGCTACAGCAGCCTCCCTGGCTGGTATAGGGTGGATGGGGTGTTGCTTTTGCATTTACAAGAATAGTTTGAGCAGTTTAGCTCTCTACTCCCCACATCTATTTTAAGGATAGCACCATTCTCAGCTCCTATAAGAGCTATTTTGTGCTTGCGGGCCAGTTTCAAAAATAAGTGGCCTAAAAAGGTGTTCCTGTCTTTCCACACAAATGCCTATATATATATGTGTGTGTGTGTGTGTGTGTGTGTGTGTGTGTGTGTGTGTGTGTGTGTTTCAATACATGAAATTGAATTTTAAAATAGCAGATTTTATGTTAAAGTTTGGTTTGACAAAGGGCGATGCACAGGCCAGTAATCAGATGTTTATTCAGGAATAGGCAGGTAGGCAGTATAGACAGACAGAGGACCACAAACAAGCAGGGGAGTTTGGTAACAGGGAGGTAGAATAGACTGTCACAATACCAGAGATGAGTAGACAGGCAGAACAAGCAGACAGTCCAGAGGGCAGGGCCCGTACTGAGACTGAGAAAACTGTGAGTGCTAAGTCTGGAGAATATGATTCAGAAACAGAATGACCTCCTGTAGACACAAACAAAGCAAGTGAAGCAACCACAGTTAAACCGAAGGAAATCTAAATAGTGTGAAGGTGATGAGGGACAGGGGAGGAGAATTATAGAATGCAGGTGAATCAGGGAAGGATAAAAGCTATCCTTGGCATGGGAACTGCAGAGTGAATTAGACTTGATGGAGTTTGGTGTTGCTTTCTCTGTTAGAACAATTTCATCTGTAATATGAAGGTCATCAAGGCTAGGCTATAGGGAATTCTATGTTTGCTCTAAGTATTCTTTCGCAGTTTTCAATTACATTACAGTATTTAATTAGAAAATGACCATTGAACCAGTGTGTAGGAACAGAGTGCACACAGTAAGAAAGTGATGGTAAGCTACAATTTGTAAAACCTAAATAAAAAATGAGGGAAACATGTATACAGTGGAGAATTTTCCTACTACTGAGAGACAGCTGAATGCATCTCTCTCTCTCTCTCTCTCTCTCTCTCTCTCTCTCTCTCTCGTCCCTTATCTCCTTCTCTGAAATATGTGGGGAGAAGCTTTGGAAGTAGGTCAAATCAGGGAAAACAACCTTCCCTTCAGACATGCAAATAACAGAAGTATTCTGATTCTTCTGATCAGAACCCAAAACATTACCCAAACAAATAATGTACTTTTCTACAACACCGTAATCATAGTTCTGGTATTGGGCATTCAGACGATTAAGTCCTTTATCGTTTCCAGAGGTGGCAAACAAAGTTTGGGCCCCTACAATGTTCAATGCTTGAGGCCCCCTGAACTTATTTGATGCCCAATGGCTCTTCTGTTAAATTTTGGCCCTCAGCGAGTACTTACACTAGGTGATCCATACCGTGCCAGAGCAAAAATATGGATCATTTGACTAGTGTGATCGCTCCGAACCCTGAACCATGCTCGGACATGCTTGAAGAGGTGGACTTGTGCTTCAGTTGGACTCAGCCACAGAAAACAATGTCTTATATGTGCAGCAAAAATAGCTGAAAATCACATGACGTATCAGTAAATCTATAAGGCATTTGAGAGGGCTTGTGTGTCAGGGCACCCAAAACTACTAAAAAAAACCCACAAAATAAAGACAACAACGAAACGACGTTCTCGACAAAAACTCGCATTGTTATGATGTCGTTGGATCCAGAATGTTTACACAGGTTAGCAGGGGGGGTCGGGGGGGGGGGCAGTCATGCTTTGGCATGGTACAAGGCAACCAGGCATGGTGTGAGTACACTTCAATGTTCCCTTCTCTCTTTGTTTGCTTCTGTCATCTTAAGCTTGATCAACAGATGTTCTAAACATTGGACTCTGTGAGAAGTTTAGGTGATGTTAAATGATCTTATTTATAGAACTCCATTAGGATCTATGACGTGTAAGTCAACATTACTCAGATTCACAGCATAAAACAAATCAGCAGATAAAATCAGAACAAACTATATTAATCCAGCATGTCGGGACAGTATTAGCCCTAATACTGGCATATCAGTCTCAGATTGAGGCATAGCAAGCACTTTTGATCTACAGTGGTACCCCAGTACTCAACTGCCTCAGAACTCATCTAATTCAGTTCTTGACACATTTTGAAGAGAAAAATTTGAACTCTTCAGCACAGCGCGTTTGCTTAAACTCAAGCCAAAACGTAATTCATGACTTGCAATTCACGATTCAGTTTCATAATGGCCATCTCAGTGTGGATCTCTGCTGTTTATCATGTTTTCTTTATACAGTATAAACTATTTTAAACTCCTTGGTTCACGATAAACTTGTAGCGGATATCTTGGAATTTATTCCAATCGTAAATCAGGGTCACTTGCACAACTCCATTAATGTATAAAATGCATAAAAAAGTTGAACAGTATCAGCTGGACACCTTCTCAAATATAGAAAATAGGGATGGAGGCAGTTCTTAGTTTCTTATTCTGCAGTGAGGTCATGCCCGTCCCCTCTCTCAGCCTGCTGCTTCAGAGAGGCAGATAAGTACACAGCCACGTTTGCTCTGATAGTCCCTCACTCTGCCCTCCTACAGTTCTCCATTCTGTGCAGCTCTGATAAGTTCATGGGTGAGTCTGCAAGAAGGACATTCACCCAGCAATGAGTATAATATTACTGTGTGTGTAATGTGGAGCCCAGTGAACGCATGATACAATAAGAACAGATGTCCAGTAAAAAAGACTGGCTTGTCTTTGCATCCATATTCCTCCTCAGTTGTCATGGAAACACTACTCCCTGCATGTATCAGAGCAGCACAAGGCTTCTGTTTGTGTTCTCCTGCTATGATAAGACCAATCACCGGGTTTAGTAAACGGTGACATCAGTACAGATTTCAGAATTAGAAGCCATTCTGTTCATTAGCATTTAAGTAAAAGAAGCAGGTCATAATGCTCATATCATACATAAGATGGCATTTATATAATATAATGTAAAGTACATTAAACTATATGACATTAATATGCATGTCCTTACATAAGTGTGTAATTAAGACAGTAAGTAAAAATCACGTTGCTTGTCAACTTTTGTACTGTGTTTGGTCACATTTTTACGTCTGCTCTAGGTAGGTTTTGGCTGTACCTATGGAAGTCACGTAAACACTATTAAAGGATATCCAACATATTTTAGGGAAAGTAACTTTGTTTAGCTTGTTGACATTTGAGCTGTTTTGTGTTTTTAACAAAGTCTCAGATTAAGCTGTAAATGTGAGTCTTTAGGCGTTCCCATGGTTACTTGCATTGTGATGGGGATATATTCCAAAAAACAGCTGTAAGTTGAATGTATTGCAAACCGAGGAGTTTAATATATACTGTATATATATTACAAAACAGCCTTCCTTAGACATGCTTAAAACATTAAGCTACATCATATTACATTAACCTACAGCTGGCCAAAATCATTAACACAAACCCTAATTTAAAAAAAAGTGTCATAAAGTAATGTCCTTTATTAAATAATGTATTGAAAGTGAGAAAAGATGGTTAGTCTAGTGGCGCTGCTCCAGCTCAGTCAGATGGGTGCTGCTTGGATGCCCAGCATAGCCTGGGGAGTTAGAAGTTAGAATGTGGTTTCTGTTGAATATGTATTTATAAATATTACTGTATCGTTAAAATTGCAATTTGTCATCTGGAAGCTTCTGTATCTCTACACAAGCATGAATGAAGTATGAATGAAGACAACTTAATTTTCATCTTAAAAATTGTTGTTAAGCATGAAAATGGCCTGTTGAATTCAAAATATATTTCCCTAGTTTTTTAAAGCAATAATCAAAGGGAACATTTAAGTAGAAATTATGGACCTTTTCAAACTAAGGAGTCCTTCATTCACATTACATGGCTTCGCATAATTAAAATTAACCTATATTAAGAACATTGTTTCATAGTGTGACTGTCTAAATGCAGAGCAGTGAGTGGATTCATTTACGTGAGATGTGCAAAAAAGTTTTTTGCCACATAATGAGGAATATTTTTGAGATGCCTCAGCTTGATGCCAGAATATATGAGTGCACTTAAACTTCCAATTAGATGTGAAGAGCAACAATTGGGCCTTGCTCAAGGGCATTACGGCAGTGTTAATACCTAAAACCATTAATAGAATTCAGAACATTAACTTCTGAGCCACTACTGCGAGCAATGTTATT
This sequence comes from Loricariichthys derbyi, assembly GCA_033118015.1. Taxonomy (NCBI): domain Eukaryota; kingdom Metazoa; phylum Chordata; class Actinopteri; order Siluriformes; family Loricariidae; genus Loricariichthys; species Loricariichthys derbyi. The sequence goes on along the minus strand of JAVSBU010249575.1, from coordinate 1,089 downwards.
TGAAACTGAAAAAACAATAGGTATACAGTAGCGAGCCTATAGAAAATTATCATACCACATCAAAATCTTTACTACCTGTCACATTATAATCTGAAAATTAAGATGATTTAAGAATCCTTTTTTTTCTTCCATCAGAATTATGCATTCCTGCTCCTAACATCAAAATTTAGACAATAAAATGATTATAGTTTAATTAGTAATATACTTGATTTCTGTATTAAAGTGATCAGTCCCTTTAGGATAATCATTTCTAAACTTGCTTAGGAGCAGCCAATCACTTTCCAGTTGAAGCACCAGGCTAATTGGCCCCCACTTGACATCAATTGTAGTGGCTTTTAATTACTTCAGAATAAAACTAGTTGCCCCTTGCATTCCAGTACAACTAGCATATTATAACTGGCATATCAGAATTTATTAAGGTATTTTCAGATGGAATCTAGGGTAAAATGGTGTAAGGGACAAGTTAGGAGAAAGGCACAACGATCGTTCAGATACATTACTTATTCTTTTAGGTACTGGAGCATTAAATGGTAAGTGTATGGCACCACCATTGGCTAAATTGGGTCATCCCTCCAAACTGGATGCCCAAGCCAGTAGGACACTGATCAGAGAAGCTACTAATAGGCCAGTTGCATCTTTGAAGATAAAGTTTTAATGGGTGAGATTAAAGTCTGTCTGTGCGTGTAACAACATTTGCAAAAGCCTTGCATAAATTTGGCCTGTATGGCAGAGTATTTAAGAAGCATCTTCTGAAAAAAGTGTCACACTGAATTCCATTTGTGCTTCTGATGCCATTTTGCAAAGGGTTTTATGGAGAGTTGAGACTAATGCTAGCCTTGAAAATACTGAAAAGATTTTTAAAAGATCAAAATCTGACACTTTCTCTGACAATTTTAATTAAAAGACTATGATTTTTCAAATATTGCGTAGTCCCTAATTGCAAGAGTGTGAAGGTTCAATTAGCAGGGTAAGAGAACAGTTTTGCTCAAAATATTGCAATGCACACATTAATGGTGACATACCAGAGTTCAAAAGAGGACAAATTGTTGGTGCACGTCTTGCTGGCGCATCTGTGACCAAGACAGCAAG
>JAVSBU010249467.1:0-11744 GCA_033118015.1 Loricariichthys derbyi | reverse complement strand
CTCTGACAGTAGATATGGAGAGGTGTAGGCGAGTGGCTATTTTCTTGTAGCCATTGCCTGATTTGTGAAGGTCAACAGACTTACTTGAATGATACGTTCCTTTGTCTTTCCCATGTTGAAAAGAAATGGCCTCTGTGTCACATCATATTTATACCCCAGGGAAACAGGAAGTTGTATATTACTAATTAAATATTCCTACATACTCTGATCAACTTTGTAAACTACTTTAGAAGTGACAGAAATACTTTAATTACATTTATTTCCTTATTAATTGTTAGGGGTGCCAATAATTGTGGAACAGGTGATTTTATGAAGAATAATTATTTCTTAGTCAGGGAGTTTTTTTCCACCGTAAAATTCACTTGAGTTGAATGTTACATTTTTCTACAATTTTCAGTGTAAGAGTATGCTTCCGCAATAAAAACTTAATTTATTTTAAGGCTTTTAACATATCTTAACCAGGGGTGCCAATAATTATGGAGGGCACTGTATGTTGTTTACGTGTCTGTTTAGGAAATTTCCTGACAGTCAGCACTCCTAGATTTTCAGATTTTCAGATTTTCTTTCACCTTCAGTCGGTTGCCGTTTTGTAATTGCAATGCTCTGATGTGTATTTTAGGTCATTATTCTGCTGCATTATGAATCATTCTCCACAAAGATTTAATCAAGCAATTTCACTAGTGGTCTCTGACATTTAGCTCTGGCTATACTGTATATGAAACGTTAACTGCAGATCAATTGATTAGCTGGTGAAATGACAGAATTTAAAAATGAGAATAAAAGCCTGATTTAAAAAAGGTGCAATGTGTCTTAGATTTACTTTCACTGTTTTTTTTTTTTTTTATTACAGACAGTATGAACCCAGGATATTTTATGCTTCGTCTGGTCAACTTCATTTCATTTGTTAATTTGCATCCACTCCAACAAGAATCTTCATTCATTAATTTCTGATTATAACCATATGGGCAAGGGATTACTTTAGTCCAGACACTATGCCAGACAGCCACATACGGGGGCATCTTTTGGCTGCTGCCGCATGGCTTTGTCCTATCGGGCCACAGGGCTGGACAACCACACAACTACACGCAAAATGAGTGGAGCACCCCAGCCCAGGATGTGCCTCACTGCTAAATCTTGCTGCTGCATCATTGCTAAATCTCGTGGCTCCAGAAGCAGACCGATGCCGACGGTGTTCAGTGCTTACCATGACAAGAGTATAATGGTGCCGCACCAGTCTCACTGGCTTTTGTAATGCAGAGTGCAGCTGGAATCGATTAGCATGCATCACAGCTGTGCCATTGTGCGCATGGAACAGCTGCTTCGCCGGTTCTATTCCCTGCTGTTCCACACCTCGCCAATGGGGACCGTGGAGGCATGGACCAAAGATGAAAAGGATCATCCAGACCGTTATCAACAGTCTGCCATGGTATGTGGAAGAAGAGGGTACAGGTGGACTGGACTGGACTTGTCTGTCTGAAGTCCTGAACTGTCCACAATAGAAAGACTCTGCACTATTTCACACCTTAAAACAGGAAGAATGGGACAAAATAAAACCTGAAACTGTCATGATGTGGGGGACATGGTAGAAAAGAGGACCCAAACGCAGACAGCTTCATGAATAAGGGTAGGCATTGTTGAAAATAAAAATAAGGCAACTGAAGAGCAACAGCGATACAACATGAATAAAGCCCAACAAACTAAAACAAAAGGCCAAAAAAACTACTAAACCCACGAAGGACGACGGGACTAGAGACGTCCAAGGGAAAGCAGACCCGCTTTTACGGCCGGCATACTGAACCAGCCAACCACTGGGTGGACTCGCTTTTACAGCCGGCGTACCTATCCGACCAACCACATCGCATGGACCCGATTTTACAACTGGATATACTGAACCGGCCAACCACTAGGATGAAGGGGAGGCCCAAGTGAGGACTGGTAGGGTGCAGCCAGGGCACAGAGCCCGAGTGATGACTCACCTGCAGCCTTGGATGCCCTAACAGCGATCCCTGTGTGGGTACTTTATGTCTGGCTATGCCTGGATGAACACACGGGGCGCAAAGGGCACCGAGGGGGTTCGGGCGGTGCAGAAATGCAGCTACCTGTCCTACACTAGCAGACTAAGTGCTCAAATGACCTCAGGCCTCATGACCTTACTCCACCCTCCCTCTACAAAGGAAGGATGTTACCTTCATCCCACACTTTCTGTCACCAGAGCGAGGTTTGCTGTGGCTGCGCACCAGCATTGGACATGTCTAGCGTATAAATGGCAACCGCACATCAACTAAAAACCCTGTCAAAATACCCCAAACCGGCTACGCGAAGCTGAGACAAACCAGTATGGTGGTAGGGCCAACAAACATAAAGAGGTCTTACCTTTACCAATGGCCCACGGTGACTGGTCTGCACAACTCATTTTTAAAAGCCATACACAGCTGAATCCAATTATGCAAGGTTTTAATTTCCGTGCCCGCTATTGCTGGCCACATATGCATGAGACGCGGAAAACCTCGCTGGATTGAGCTGTGACGTGATCTTTTAAGTGTTGTGAGAATGAATATCATCAAAATGGTAAATTCTTTAACCTTCCAACTTTTTGGAATGTGTTGCAGGTCTCAAAAGTATGAATGGATGTATATTAACAAATGCAAGGAAGTCGACAAAAGAAAATGTGAAATATCTTGGGTTCATAGGGCTGCAATGACATAAAATAATAGCAAATGCAAAAAAAAAATGCTGTGTCTCCCAGCCTTTCCTGATGTTGGGGTTATATTTGTATTCAACAAATAGGGGATAAATGAAATTGCTGTTTACATTTATGACATTTAGCAGATGTCCTTATCCATACTGATTTACAATTTTTTTTTTCATTCTCACAATCCAAGCAATTGTGGGTTAAGGGACTTGCTCAAGGACCAAACAGTTCCGGCTTGGCAGAGGGGGGATTTGAACCCTGACCTTCTGGTCAATAGTCCAACACCTTAACCACCACAGTCCCACTATTTACATATTAACTTCTGCATGTGGTGTTTCAGGCAAAGGATTTGATTAAGAATATAAGGAAATTGGTGGAGGAAACAGCACTCTTCTTGCTGTGGTGTTCATCACCTCCTTCTTACCTGTAACAATTTTTTGGAGATCTTTTGAAGAACTCTCTTTCTGTGTGCACATGTGGGTGTTTGATAGCAGTGGACTCAGCTTGAAGCCTTATATGACATTGCTTTCATGCCCTTTCTGAAGCTGTGCTGATCTATCATCCACACAAGCATAGCGAGATACTGCTTTCACTTTTATGTTTACTGGCATGTGGAGTAAATAAAAGGTTATCGTAACCGGATGTCAGAAAGCAGCATGTCACTCTGCCAAAGGAAACTTTCAGGCTAACTATAAGAAATAACAAAAACAAGGGAAAAAAGGAAATGGAATGCATTTGATATTCTATGGCCTGATCATAGCCATATATGATTTAACATATTATTTCCAATCGACATTGCCTTGATTGTGTGAGAATAGTTGAGTTGAGAATAGTGAGAATAGTGTGCAATATTTTAAGATGGAATAATTTTACTGTCAACAAACTACGCTGGTACAAGCCACTCAGATCTGTCCTTCAGTGTTAAAGAGGAAAATGAGAAGCAGAGAGATGGCAGCCATGATAGAAGTACATGCAGAGGTGCTTTTACTTGTATCCTTTGATTTTGCCCTAAAGTAAAATACAAAAAAAAAAAAAAAAAAAAAAAAAAAAACACAATTCAAGGGTCAATAAGAAACAATTGTCAGCTTGGAAATAGGAAACATCATAGTTTGTTTAGATGGTATAAACCAACAGAGCTGATTTCCTGCTACATAAAATCTGCAAACATGAACATAATACAATAAATAAAAATGTGATCTTAGTGCAAGTTAAACAGACCAAGGAGAGTTTTGAAATCCTATTTAATAAGCTAAATCAGGCGCATTTCTCGATTACTTGTTGTACATGTCCTGGTCCAGTAAAGTGGGTCTGATGATGTATAACACATTTTAAACAAAATTTTCACTTTTACTGTAGACTTTTACATTTATAGAAACCTCTTCATGAACTTAGAAATTGTGGTTACCAGGTTGGACTTCACATTTTTGTACACAAGGAACTACAGATTGATGGTGATTGATCAAACACCAACTTTAAGATGACTGACACTTATTCCTTGCATTTTAAGAGCCTGTGTTTAGCTAACAATAAAATACTAAGTCTTGTTTTGTATCATAGAATGTAGGACTGGAAAAGTGAAAAGTTTTTAAAAAGTAGCAAATCAATAATACAAGTGCAATTCACTTTATACACATGTTTACTGAAATATCCATCACATCTACATCAAATCACAGACTTAATTTGTTCAGCAGCATCTGGGTTCAGACACTACAGCCTTGTAGAAATGCAGTCTTGTGAAAGAACTGTGTAGTACAACAGGGCAGTTCCAGAAAGATTTGGAAATGTTTTCCCAACAAGGCTTGTTATAGAACACAGAATGTGGTAAAGGGCAACCTGACCAATTTACATGGGCTGAGGGAATTAGGAGTTAGTATAATGAGTAAGTATATGTTTAAGTTAATACGTTTAATACTTTCATTCTTTTGTGTACTTATGCTTTCATTGTGCATATCCTGATCAGGTGCTGTGTTATGAAAAACAAGCTGTATGCGTCTTAGGTACTCCACACCATTCTCTCTTCTCAATATATTATATTAGTACTTTAATACTTGATTCTGCTTCATTATAAGACATACAGCTCTTGAGCAAAAATAAGAGACCACTTCAAAATGATCAGTTTCTATTTCCAGAGCACAAATTGGTAGTGGTATCATTTTTCTAGAGCCATATTCTACCTCTACAAAAAGCAGAGTTGCTGGTAAGGTTCATTGTGAAGTGTTGCTACCCTGCATTTTCTTTAAACAACCTTAAGCTTTTGTTTAGTATGCTGCAGCTTACGCTCTTACCAGAAAGTATTACCCTGGTCTTATTCTGTTTACAATGGCTTGCTGTTAAGTACTGAATTGGTTACAACATTCTGCTAATAGTGTTTAAAGCCCTTTAAGATAATTGTTTAAATTATCTTCCTGTTTTCCTAAAGTAGTGTTTCTTCCTCTGATCTTTTCTTTCACCCAAAATAAGCCTTCTGAATCATAAGGATCAGTTGCATCTCAGCTGGTGGTAGGTGATTTTCTTTTATTGTCTATAAAACTGCTGAAATAGTGTCTGGAAAGATAGAAACTGAAGCTCCATAACAGTAAAAATGCCTAAAAATGTAGTTAAGTGTACATCTTATTGGGCAGCACAATGGCGCAAGCAGTTAGTGAGGTCACTTTGCAACTCGAGACATTCATGGTTCACTCCTAATCTCTGACACAACTGGTGTGGAGTTTGCATGTCCTCCTTGGCATGGGTTTTCTCTGGATACTCCAGTGTGAGGTATGAATGTGACTGACTTGTGTTGATGTAACCTTGCTCTTGTTCTGAATAGCTACTGATGCTGATGCGATGTAATATAAAACCTATAAACAAAAAATATTCAGTGGGTAGGTAAAATCTTCAGACCCCTTTAAATGTTTCACTCTTTGTTTCATAGCAGCCATTTGCTATTTTTCATTTTATTTATCATTAATGTACACTCAGCACCCCATCTTGACAGAAAAAAAAAACAGAAATTTTTTTGCAAGTTTATTGAAAAAGAAAAACCGAAATATCACATGGTCATAAGTACTCAGACCCTTTGCTGTGACACTCATATTTAACTCACATGCTGTTTATTTCTTCTGATCCTCGTTGAGATGGTTCTACTCCTTCATTGGAGTCCAGCTGTTTTTAATTAAACTGATTGGACTTGATTAGGAAAGGCACACACCTGTCTATACAAGACCTCACAGCTCACAGTGCATGTCGGAGCAAATGAGAATCATGGGGTTGAAATAACTGCCCAAGGAGCTCAGAGACAGAATTCTGGCAAGGCACAGATCTGGCCATGGTTACAAAAGAATTTCCACAGCACTCAAGGTTCCTAAGAGCACAATAGCCTCCATAATCCTTAAATGGAAGAAGTTTGGGATGACCAGAACTCTTCCTAGACCTGGCCGTCCAGCCAAACTGAGCAATCATGGGAGAAGCACCTTGGTGAGAGAGGTAAAGAAAAAACCAAAGATCACTGTGGCTGAGCTCCAGAGATGCAGTAGGGAGATGAGAGAAATTTCCACAAAGTCAACTATCACTGCAGCCCTCCACCAGTCAGGGCTTTATGGCAGAGTGGCCCGATGGAAGCCTCTCCTCGGTGCAAGACATATGAAAGCCTGCATAGAGTTTGCCAAAAAACACATTAAGGGCTCCCAGACTATGAGAAATAAGAATCTCTGGTCTGATAAGAAAATGATTGAACTTTTGGGTGTTAATTCTAAGCGGTATGTGTGGAGAAAACCGGGCACTGCTCATCACCTGCCATATACAATCCCAACAGTAAAACACAGTTGTGGCAGCATCATGCTATGGGGGTGTTTTTCAGCTGCAAGGACAGGACGACTGGTTTCAGTTGAAGGAAAGATGAATGTGGCCAAGTACAGGGATATCCTGGAAGAAAACCTCAGACTGGGCCAAAGGTTCACTTTCCAACAAGACGATGACACTAAGCACACAGCTAAAATAATAAAGGAGTGGCTTTGGAACAACTCTGTGACCATTCTATTCTCAATTTAGAGACCTAAACCCAATTGAGCATCTCTGGAGAGACCTGAAAATGGCTGTCCTCCAACGTTCACCATCCAACCTGACGGAACTGGAGAGGATCTGCAAGGAAGAATGGCAGAGGATCCCCAAATCCAGGTGTGGAAAACTTGTTGCGTCATTCCTAAAAAGACTCATGGCTGTACTAGCTCAAAAGGGTGCTTCATCTCAATACTGAACAAAGGGTCCTTATGACCATGTGATATTTCGGTTTTGCCATTTTAATAAATTTGCAGACATTTCTACGTTTGTTTGCTTTTCTGTTAAGAAGGTGTGGTGCTGAGTGTACATTAATGAGAAATAAAATGAACCTTTTTTGATTTTAGCAAATGGCTGCTATGAAACGGACTGAAAAATTTAAAGGGGTCTGAATACTTTCTGTACCTGCTGTATACATCTTATTTGTCTTCGATGTAAAGTTCATTAATGCACATGATGATGTGCTTTACTCTGTCTTCTTTTATGTATACTACTGCTATTATTATTATTATTATTATTATTATTATTATTATTATTTATTGGTCCAGATCCTATCCTGGAATTTTTTGAGCACAAAGGAAAAAGGATGGTCCATCATGATAGTACCTATATATAAATAGTTTTTGAATGTTGTGTAGTGTGCATCAGGCTTAATTTATACAAGCAACATGATAGTGGGTTAGAAATTACTATGAGTGATGAAAGTAAGATGCCACACAGTGCTGTAGTGGGAGAAAGGGTTGCATTATGTACAAAAGCAGTTTTGCACAATAATATTTATAATCAGTATTTGTATCTAGACATATTTGTTGGATTTCAGTCTTCCGGGAGGTTAGTTATTATAAAGTGGCTTGGCCATATAATTTAATGTCTGTCATACATAGTTGATGACTGCACCCAGTACAGAATTTTTAGCATCTGAATACTACTTGAGCAACATGATATGAGGGTAACAGGTGGAGGAACATTGAATAATTAGAAGGGATTGAAGAGTAATGAAGGGAGGGTGTCCCAGCTATACAGAGGAGGCTGAAACAAGCAAGCCCCCCCAGCCTGGATTCTGATCTCATCTGGCAGGACACACCATGATCCAGTTCGTCATCACACCAGCAAGAAGACTGGTTGGATGAGTTGTGTGTGCATGCGTTTGTGTATGTGCATGGCTGAAGTTTTGTAGTGCACAAAACAGCTGCTAATGGCTGTGGCTGTGTACATTGTAGTAAATTAATGAATTAAAATCAGGCCATGGTGTGTAATAAAGAGTAGAATATACACACTCACTCACACACGGTTAAATACACATAAATAGAGACTGTCCAAAATGTAAATATGGACTGGCACTCAAGCATATTCTTTCTCATAAACAGATAAATACACACATACAGTAGGCCTACACACTCACAAATGCACACTCATGCAAACAAATACAAAGAGGACTTCACTGCTTATCTAATAGTTTAAGTGGGAGGCACAGAGCTGGTATAGTGCACAGCAAGGCAAATGAATGAGGTATGCTTAAGATACATAATGCATGTCACTTGTAATAATTACACCATAAAGGTGATCTGTCACTATTGTATGACAATGGTAAATAAATTCCAGTGAAGTTTGTAAGCAAAAGATGTCTATGTGTTTTGGAGTGGGAGTTCGGAAATATTCTCATCTACAAGAATGGGGCAAGTTGTAGAGCCACTGGTTTAATTAGACTATTTTACATTATATAGACTATTTAGTATACATTATATAAGCCTTTTGATTAAATCTAACATCCAGGATAATATGTTACATATTTAGATACATGATCAGCAGTCTGATTAAAGATACACTCCATAGCTAGGTATAGTAAGTATGATAACATTTGTTTTAATTACTTGATACAAATACTGCATCCATTTTTAGATATATTTCCAGGGACTGTTAAAGCCTATACACTTGTCTTCCAGAAGCAGACAGAAGGAGGAAGAGGAAAGGTATTCACAGCAGCAACAGCAGCTGAATGAGAAGCAAAGTGCCACTATACTGAGGTAACGAAGAGACCTGCCCTGATTGCGGAATATGTCATAACCCCACAAAGCAGTAAAGTGTTCACTTTGGACAGACATGTTTTACCCTGAACTTCCACACTTCCATGCTTTTTTTTTTTTTCAGTAAGAAGCCGCAGTTTTATATGAATTATGATGTTTAATTTAAACTCCAGTGAAGTTTGGAAGCAAAAGACAAACAGTGGTGCTTGAAACCACTGGGAATTCTCTATATTTCTGCAAAAATATGAGATAAAACATAAAACAAAAAAAAAAGTAGATAAATACAACCTAATTAAACAAATCAGACAAATTGATTATACTTGGTCATTTATGTCTTGAGGAAAATTATCCATAATTACTTATTAACTGTTGATCAGTCCTGCACACCGGCTTGGAGGAATTTTAACCCATTCCTCATGTCACGATATGGGGGGTGAGGTGTAAAGGAGGACCCATACGCAGATAGCTTCATGAATAAGGGTAGGCTTTATTTAACGTAAATAAGGAAACTGAAGAGAACTGTAGCAAAGTAACAAATAAAATCCTAAAAAGGACCCAAAAAACGCCAAAACGGCAAACCCCTGACGGCCGATGGGGCTATGACATGGCAACGACTTAGGACATGTCCAATGGTGAAGTGGATCCGGTTTTACAGCTGGCGGACCTGTCCGACCAACCATACCTATATGGAGACTGTTTTAACAGCCGGATGTCCCAAACTGGCCAACCACTGGGACAAATGGGAGACCCAAGCGAGGTCCGACAAGGTGTAGTGCAGGGATAGGCCCTGGGCAATGACCTGCCTGCGGGTTGCACTCAAATCCTGGATAGACTACTGCCTGGTCCCTTTAGGTGTGGCCCCTATCGGCATGGCCACATCTCCTTAGCTGCTGCCGTGTGGTTTCTCTCCACCTGGGCCATTCCAACATAACCAGGAAGAGCTCCAGAATGGGACCGGAGGGGACGTACAGTGCAGAGATAAAGCTAACTGTCCCTACACTGCGTTTGTGGTAGACAAACCCATACCTGGCATGACACCTGACATTACCTCCTGAAGTCCATTTAAATAAGGCTGCACTAGACTTACTGCAAAAAACAATGGACTTACTGCTAGTGCAGCTCATTTGGAGGAGGCAAGGCCCCTCTGGTGTTAGGTATACCCTAGTGAGTGGCACTATACCAATTGACAGGTATGCAAAAGGGAGGTGAGCGCGCTAATCAAAAGGGAAGCGGACGCCCACACACGACGAGACATAAGGCTGCACGAGTCTCACTGCCAGGATAAAAGGGGCTAGGCTTACGGCCAGCTGGGCAAACTATTTAGCCCCAACTCGGCTTACGGCTAGCTGGGCAAAAACGCTAGTCTTTCTGCTAGTGCAGCCCGTATGACAAGAACTAAGGCTGCACTAGACTTACGGCTAGGAAAAAGGGGGTAGGCTTATGGCCAGCTGGGCAAACTATTTAGCCCTCACTGGGCTTATGTTTAGCTAGGCAAAAAATACCGGGGGGGGGGGTCAGGCGAGAGGGGAAAAAAACAAGCACAGGGTGGAAAAAAACACAAACCTACCCGAAGCTGCCCGCTGGGCCCAATAGTGACTGGGTCATTCTGTCAAGATATTGGGGGCGAGGTGTAAAGGAGGACCCATATGCAGACAGCTTCATGAATAACGGTAGGCTTTATGTAATATAAATAAGGAAACTGAAGAGAACAGAAGCAAAGTAACAAATTAAAGCCTAAAAAGGAACCAAAAAACGCCAAAACGGTAAACCCCTGAAGGCCGATGGGGCTATGATACATGGCAACGACTTAGGACATTTCCAATGGTGAAGTGGACCCGGTGTTACAGCCGGCGGACCGGTCTGACCAACCATACCTATATGGAGACTGTTTTTACAGCCGGATGTCCCATACCGGCCAACCACTGGGACAAATGGGAGACCCAAGCGAGGTCCGGCAGGGTGTAGTGCAGGAACAGGCCCTGGGCAATGACCCACCTGTGGGTTGCTCTCAAATCCTGGATAGACTACTGTCTGGCCCTTTTAGTTGTGGCCAGTGCTGGTGTGGCCACATTGGGGGCATCTCCTTGGCTGCTGCCGTGTGGTTTCTCTCCACCCGGGCTGTAGCAACACAACCAGGCAGGGCTCAAAGAAGGGACTCGAAGGGGCATATGGCGTAGAGATAAAGTAACTGTCCCTACACTATTATGCTAACCCCTGTTGTTACCTCCTGTCTCCTGACTGTACTCCACCTTCCCTCTACGAAGGAAGGGTTGTACCTTCGTCTCTCATCTTCTCTGGCGCCAAAGAGTGAGACTGATGCGTGCACCTGCAAGCATGACCCGCGATTGCATGCAAAGTACGGGATATGTGCACCAGCCTTGGGACGTAAAGCTTTATCCAGACACAGGCCCCCAGCCTCCCAAGGCCCAACCACCACCTATTTTTGCCCTTTCCCCCACAACCCACCCTTAATTGTTATACTTTTTTAGACCTGATTTGTATCCTGGTTTATACTTGAAGTCCTCCTGGTCCATATTTTATTTCATTTTGTACTACTTTAGCGCTAACACAAACTTGCTAATGTTACGGTGGAAAACAGCACATTGAAGCAGTAGGCGCTGAAATATGTTTGGATTATTTTGGGATTTACTGTTCACCATGCAGTCTGTGGACAATCATTTGGATGTATTAGGATCTTTTTAAGTCTAACAGGACTGTTTTTGGTGGAATATGCAGCGGCTTTATTGATGAGTCCTATTGGTGTCATTTGTTGCATGATGTGCACAATAGGATATTGAAATTCAACATTTATAATGAGGGAAGGAGGTTGTCACTCAGGATTTTACAGTACATGCCTCCATCCATTCTCCCATTGATGTGGTGAAGTAGTCCTGTGCCCTTAGCAGAGAAACACCACAAAAACATAATGTTTCCACCTCCATGCTTGACAGTGGGGATGGTGTTCTTTGGGTCATAGTCAGCATTTCTCTTCC